>WBNM01027998.1:9851-31261 GCA_013399055.1 Ramphastos sulfuratus | reverse complement strand
CACACAGCTTGGAGTCATCTGCAAACTTGCTGAGGGTGCACTCGATTCCTCTGTCTATGTCACTGACACAGATGTTAAACAGCACTGGTCCCAGCACTGACCCCTGAGGGATGCCACTTGTCACTGGTCTCCAGGTGGACATTGTGCCATTGATCACCACTCTCTGCGTGCGACCATCCAGCCAATTCGTTATCCAGTGAGTGGTTCACCCATCACATCCATGTTTTTCCAGCTTGGTGACCAGGATGTCATGCGGGACAGAGTGAAATGCCTTACTCAGGTCCAGGTAGATGACATCATTTGCCCTTCCCTTGTCCACTGTCACTGTGACTTCATCATAAAAAGCCACTAAAGCGGCCATACTCCCGTAAGTCCATGTCTGTCATATACTGGTGAGCCCAGAACTTGATCCAGGACTCCAGATTTGTCTCACTGAAGCCACACAACAAGGAAGAGTCCCCTCCCTTATTGTGCTGTAACATTCCTCTTAATGCAGACAAGAAGCTTTTGGGCATATTTTCCATAAGGTCACGTTTCTGGTTCATAGGCAATTTTTTGTCCAGCCAAGGCCCCCAGTTACTTTTCTGCAAAGAGGGGAAAAGGGAGGTGAAGTTCCAGTTCTTCAAGGTAGTAAGACAGTAATATTTGGAGAAAATGCTTCCTTTCACATCTTTCATTTTTGAGCGGTAACATGCATCAAACACTTCGTTGACTTTAATTTCATAGACTACAATTACAGAGTACATTCCCTCTGTTTAACCCAAAATTCTCTCAGGCTATCTGAAAATCTCTTTCCCATTGCAGACTTCCTCGCTTAACATGCTTACAAGGAAAATCAGTGGGTATCTTTTGCTTTATCTGCTTGTTCACCTCTGTCGTATGCTACCATGACTGTGCTACACAACATTGTATTCTTCCTTTGATTTTTGCAAGTAATACTCCTCTCCCATAGGAAACTGAATCCAGTTCCCTCTGGCCTCTCAAGAGCTATGTTGTGAAGTAGCTGCAGTACACCTAAGGCACCATAAAGTCACTTTACATAGATGCAGATGTGCTTCAGTGGATTCCAGATCAAGATCTCTCTCTTTTAAGATAATACACAACTGGTGAAAATCTCATTTCAGAGAATCTGACACCACCTCAGAGGATAAGGAACTACACATATTCACAGCTGCAGTCTCAGGGCAAATAAAGGACCAAAATATCCCAGAAATCGATGGAAAATACATCACTCCAGATGATGCCCTGTAGTCTGTAAAAGAGACCATGCTGTTGTGGAGAGCTCCAAGCTTCCTCATGAATAGCATCCACATATAGTAGCTGCAGGCAAAACCATATCTGAAGCTGCCTGGAGACAGAGCGCTATGCACTCTTGGCCAAAACTGATGTCCTGTCGTCAGCACAAAGATAAATTTCTATTTTCTTATGGGGATGCTTACAATGGATTAATTTCCTTGTAAACTGAAATCTTGTCTCAGGATGACTCCATGGAAAATAACTTTAGGCAAAAAAACACCTACTGGCACAGAAGTTACTTCAGGTCTAGGAGAAATAATGAGCCTCTAAGGCCATCTTAAGTATTGGCAGTAAACTGTAGGCAAGAATCAGCAGAAAGGAATGGAAAGAGGAGGAGGGAGGGAAAGTCAGTAAGTTCAGAAAAAAATTAAGTAATCTTGCTGAAGATTGACTACCTATAACTGCATAGCTGCATGTTTGATCTTTAACACTTTAGTGTACAGTTCAGAAATGTGTATTGAAATTTAAGTATGGCATTTAGTTTTTCTCATTTTGTGATTCAGAATGAGAAATTCCCCCAGGTTTTCCTGAGGGATATTACAAGCATCTGTCTCCTCCAGCAGTGCCAATCCAGAACCCTCCAGCTGGAGCCCAGCCCAGTGTCTTCTCCAGGCACCACTTAACCATTTAGAAGTTTAATCAGTAGTGAAGCTGAGTACATATCCCAGACATATACACACAGAAGACATTGACACAGACAATCACGGATAAGGCACTGCCTCCAGCCACACACACGAGACACAGGCACATAGAGCCACCTCTCGTCCTCCTCTTGGGCTGGCAGAGTCAGAAAGTCACTAGTGCAGCACACATCATACTCTCCAGGTTCCCAAGTGCATGCACATTTGTGTATCACCTAAGCATAGCCCCTCTGCCTTCCAGACATGTCTACCTGGGTGCCAGCCCCACTTACCCTCTCCACAGGTCCTCAACTCAGTGGTTGGTCCAGCTCGGTGCTCACTGCACACACTTCTCCCACAGGTACCCCACACTTGTGTGGCATAGACCATCCACCCACCTGACACCCCTGCCAAGATCTGGGGGATGTCCATCTTGGAGTTCCCCTATTAATCCACATGTACGCCTTATGCATATGCAGTTGAGGAAGATAAAGACACTTGGTCCCATCAGCTAGTACCCAACACATGGACTGTGACTCAGTTCCACTGCAGCCACCAGTGCTGAGCCTCTCACGCCATTCAGGCTCACCCCCACTCCAGTAGCAGGCACCAGAGCCTTCTAACACTGATACACACAGGACAGAGAGTGACATTATGCAGATATTGTTTTAAAAAGGGATTTAGTGAAATGGGACTGATTGGTCTGATCAGAAACAGGGTTCAGTCTGCACTGACCAGCCCTGTTTTACATACAGTTAGCACATTTTATACTCCTTTTTATCTACCTCTTTTTGTTGCTACCTGCTGAGTCCCTTCCAGTGTTCTGGATCCTCACATTCGCATTCTTATAATTTGCTAAGTCTTGACTTGCCTATAGTTTCTTAATAGCCCATCAATTAGTGAGACTGGCCAGGTTTGTTCCTGGTTATGGTCTTCATTAATGCTAATTGATCGTGTTTTATCTACATGTTTGTTTCCCTCCTTTTCCTTATGTTCCCAACTGAGAAAGTAAACATTGTCACACTCCATCTATCCTGTGGGTTAGATGTGGGACTAACCAGGTTTGTTCTTATCAAGAAGTCTTTATCATGTTTTGGTCAATTTTGTCTCTGATCTTGTTTATAGTTTATAATGATCAAACATCATTAAGGGAGCAGGCATTCTGCTTTCACTTAACCTTACAGGCTTATGTTGTTAGTTCATGGAAATGATAGAGATGATTCATCTGTTCCTCCAGAAAGATTCTCATGTGCTAATTGCTACTTTTTGGGTGTGCATATATCTTTCTATTGCCTTTTGAAAGGATGGAGATGACTGGATCATATGCAGAATCTAAAATTAATCTCTCTCCCAATAAAGAAAGGTTAATTGGGAAAAACTATTGGAAGAAGCAAATTATAAGGAAAGCGAATAAATAGATAATAATTATAGTCCNCAACATCTCTCTTGAATTGACTGGTCCAGAACGTTTAATAATTCTTTTAAATATATCTTGTCTTTGGATATAATAACAGGCAAAAAGCAAGATATTTGTAAAATACTGAAATCGTTGCCGTATGGAGCCTTAGTGACTCCTTGTCATGTACTCAGAAAAAGGTTCAGTTTTCATGCTTTCGTGAATTGTGTTGCAGAGTCTTGTATTTTTGACTGAATGATTGTATCTGACAATTCTGTGTGTATGCTATCTGACTTGCTACATCAAGACAAATTTTTGTCTTCATAGTTTCATACTTAACGGCTATTTCTTTGATTACTTAACTGAAAGGAATAAAATCATAAAACTTATAATTTGGGTAGTTTCTGTTTATGGAGATTTATGTAGCATAAAAACTAAAGGTTGTTCAGGATTTTTCGTTCTGGTGTTTGTCCTGCTTGCCTGTGCTCTTAAGGATGACTAATGAAGTACAAACACAGTGTCCTTCAGTGGTGGCCCATTGCAAATGAAATTAAAGCACTTCAAAATAACCCACAAAAACCCATCACCACCAAAAAAACCCCACACAGAATCGAGTTCTAATTAAAAATTATAGCAAATTAAAATATCTGCTTCTGAGGAAAGCGCTTTCAGTACTGGAATTGTGAAAAATCCTCCTATAACCATTATGATTCAGTTAAAACGTGCATCCAAAAATTGATGAAGAACCACTCAGAGAAATTCTATGACCTGCTTTATATTCAGAAAGTTCAAATAAATCATAATGATAGCTTTTGGACTCAAAGATGAAATGGAGATACCCAACATGTAGTGAGATTGAAATATCCTAAAAAGTTATTCTCCAGAGATTTCATGTATTTCTTGATTTATCCTATTATAATTCTGGTCAGAATATTTTACAAGTGTGCTTTAAATAGTCAATCCCCAGCTTGGTTTAACTATTTTTATTGCCAGGCAAGAAAAGAGAGAGAATAAGTGAACAGAACTTCATTTCAGATAAAATCATAGAATCATAGAATCAACCAGGTTGGAAGAGACCTCCAAGATCATCCAGTCCAACCTATCACCCAGCCCTATACAATCAACTAGACCATACCACTAAGTACCTCATCCAGTCTTTTCCGGAATACCTCCAGGGACGGCAACTCTACTACCTCCCTGTGCAGCCCATTCCAATGGCAAATCACTCTCTCTGTGAAGAACTTCCTCCTAATATCCAGCCTAGACCTCCCCTGGCACAGCTTGAGACTGAGTCCCCTCGTTCTGTTGCTGGTTGCCTGGGAAAGAGACCAGCCTCCAGCTGGCTACAACCTCCTTTCAGGTAGTTGTAGACACTTTATCGCCCTTCTTCGGATGCATTCCAGTAGTTCACATCTCTCTTGAATTCAGGGGTCCAGAACTGGACACAGGACTCAAGATATGGCCTGACCAGTGCTGAGNCTGCTTGGGGTTGTTGTGGCCGAAGTGTAGAACCTTGCACTTAGCCTTCTTAAATCTCATCCCATTAGCCTCTGCCCACCCATCCAGCCTGTCAAGGTCCCTCTGCAGGGCCCTGCTAGCCTCCAACAGATCAACACGTGCTCCTAACTTGGTGTCATCTGCAAACTTACTGATGCTGGACTCAATCCCCTGGTTCAGATAATCAATAAAGATATTGAACAGGATAGGGCCCATCTCTATTGACTTAATGGAATTTAATGTATACAACTGCAGTACGACTTACTTAAATTTCCACTAGTTTTTCTGGGGTCTATCAGAGAAAGAGACTCTCTTTTCTCACTTAGCCTCTCTTTCATTCCCTAAGTCATTGATACAGGTACAATTCTTTTACAAATGATAGCATGATTTAATTTTTTGCTCATTAGGATGCCATCAGATAGATCCTGTTGCTGGTGTAGTTCCAAACTAAATACAACAAAAAAAAGTTGGTTGTCTAAAATGGTAAACTGTGGATATTAGAGCTCTAGTTATTCAGTGAGAAACTCCTGAAAGATAAAGTTTTACTCTGTCCTTTCCCTGCTTTATTTTATAGATGTTGCATGGATGATGTGACTGTACAGGTCAGTGTGGTGTCAATGTTTTATCTTACTCACTTTTCACACTCTTTCTTTTTTCTCTGAGAAAAGTAGCTACTTTTTGGGTGTACTACATGGCTATCAATATAAACAATTGTATTGGTTCTATCATGAGATTTTCAGTTTTATTTTATAATATTAGCACCAGACTCTATATGATGCAAGTATTCAGAAACCAAGAGTATCTGTGAAGCAATTATTGAAGCAGGAAATGTCACTTCCTCCAATGAATCCGATGAAGAAGTTAAGGTCATAACCTTTATGGTTTTCTGACAAAAGAATCCTCACTGAACATTTGTTAATGATACAATCCTTATCTCTTCATGTAATGGACTACAGTAGTACACTAAAATTCAAAAGCCAAATATATGAAATGAGATCAAAAAAGAAAAAACAAAAAGTGATAAATCCACTTTTTGGGTTCATTTTTTTGGTTTTGGTTTCAATGATGTATGCCAGTAATGAGGCTAACAAACAAACAAACAAACAAACAAAAAATATTAAAAGAACTCAAAATTTATCATATTACTTAGGATCTTAGATTAAATATTTAAGATAACTCTAGCAGCATTCAGGAGCATATTTGATCTCAAGTGGTTTAATGTGTAATCAGTTAGATGGGTTATAGATTTTATCATGCCTCTCCAAAATACTATATTTTACAGAAGCTACTGTGTTCTACCTGAACCACTACTTTGCTTTGATGTCTTCATTCTTACAGCCAGTGGGCAAAGTTTAGTGTAGTCTGAAGTGTAAATTATGAACGGTTGCTTACCTGGCACAGATGGAATCCAATTCTGCTCAAAATAAATTTTCAGCAGTAGAGGGAAAAAAAGGTATTTTTTAGGTAAAATGAAGAACTGGTTCCGTCGTTTATATTTAAATAAAGACTAGAAAACTTTGAAAGTAGTCACATATTTTTTAACTAATTCTTAATAAGAAAACCAAACCCAAAACTTGTCATTTGCTTGTATATATAAATATAGATTTATAGATACACAAATGAAAACACAATACAAAACTTCTGTTATGTATGTTGGGAGTTTGCGTATATATACACCTGTATTTCTCTATATGTAGGACTTGCATCAAATAGGTAGACCTGTGACCATAGACAAAAGTGGAATTTTGGTTCAGTGCTAACATCAAGATGGAGTATTTTAAGCCAGGAACTGCAGTCCTCTAAATTAACAATGATGACACCTGCCATCTGCTTCACTGTACACAAATAGTGTTCAGAATTTTGAATTTCTGGCAAGGTACCAGTTTTAGAAGTTTGGGATCTCTGCTGAAAACAACAGTGAACACCTGGGAATGAGAAAAAGTATTCACTTATTTCCTTCAGTGCACGTGGGTGCAGCTGAGAGTAGGCGGGTACAGGTTTAATAATATAGGTTAGTCACTTCTAAATCAAAGCCAAAAAAACAGCAAGCTTGGCTTGCAAGACACCACATAAAATTAGCATTCTCATAGCCTTCTACCCAAGACATCAACTTTTCAGACAGCAAAGGTTAAACACAAAGACTTATCTCTGTCCTCCAGTCTCATGTACACTCTGTAAACTGATTTGCCTGGTGATAGCTGTAATTAAATAACTGAAATTCCCATATCCCTGATGCTCTACATAATGTGGTTAAATTATTGTTGAGTCTTTTCATTGTTGAGTACTCAGAATAACATAATTATATTTACAGTGTTCAGGTCATCATATTCTGCTCATTTTGAACACTGTGAAAGGAGAAATTACCAAGACTGGACATGTGACTCTTTCTGCAGAGAAATTCATAGAATCATAGAATGGTTTAGACCGGAAGGGATCCGTGATGGTTTGGGAGTTACCCTCCCCCCACACACTTTGTAAAATCACCCAGACTAGACTCAGACGTCTGGAAGTTAAGAGATGAAGCTCTATTTACAGCTTAGCACAATGTACAAGCAGATATATACACTATATACAGGAATATTTACAGAAATATACAAGGTAAAGGTAATACAGAAACACAACACCCCTCCCAGAAATCGGAGTCCCCAGGAGGGGCTCCCAACCACCCTTCCACCTTCTCCCCACCCCTATACCTCACCCCAAGGTTTATCTTACACACAAGGTGAGTTTGGAGGATCGGCCAGGGGGGTTAGAAGGAAAGCGGTTAGTGAGGTTATTCGGCAGAGAGGAGAAGGCAAGAAGCTAGACAGCCCAAGAGTGTCTGCAAGCCTGAGACTCTGTGTCTTATCTATGTTTATGTTCTTATTCTTAAACATCTCAGCAAGCCTATGAGAAAAGTAGATATCACNCACACTGCAGGCTCATGTTGAGCTTTTCATCAACCCAGACCCCCAGGTCCTTTTCCTCAGGGCTACTCTCCAGCCATTCACCACCCAGCCTGGATTTGTGCTTGAGATTGTGCCTACCCAGGTGCAGGACCTTACACTTGGCCTTCTTGAATTTCATGAGCTTGGCTTGGGACCACCTCTCCAGCCTGTCCGGGCCCCAGGATGCCACTTGTCACTGGTCTCCAGGTGGACATTGTGCTGTTGATCACCATCCTCTGTGTGTGACCATCCAGCCAATTCCTTATCCAGCGAGTGCTCCACCCATCAAGTCCATGTTTTTCCAGTTTGGTGACCAGGATGTCATGTGGGACAGAGTTAAATGCCTTACTCAGGTCCAGGTAGATCACATCAGTTGCCCTTCCCTTGTCCACTGTCACTGTGACTTCATCATAAAAAGCCACTAAATTTGTCAGGCAAAATCTGCCTTTGGTGAAGCCATTGCTGGTTACCATTGCTTTGTTTTCCATTTTCCTTAGCAGAGCTTACATGAGGATCTCCTCCATGATCTTGCCAGGCACAGAGGTGAGAGTAACTGGTCTGTAGTTTCCAGGGTCATCCTTTTTTCCCTTCTGGAAGATGGGTGTTATGTTTGCCCTTCTCCAGTCAGCAGGAACTTCACCAGTCTGCCATGACCTTTCAAATATGATGGACAGTGGTTTAGCAACTTCATCTGCCAGTTTCCTCAGGATGGATCTTGTGGGTGGATCTCGTCAGGCCCCATGGACTTGTGTACATTCAGATTCCTTAGGTGCTCACAAACGTGATCTTCAATTATAGAGGGCAGATCTGCCTTCTCCAAGTCCATTTTTTTGTGCTCTGGGACTTCAACATTGTGGCTGGAGCCCTTGCCGTTGAAGACTGAGGCAAAAAAGTCATTGAGCACCTCAGCCTTATCTGTATCTTTCGTTATCAGCTCTGCATTTCCCTTCTGGAAGGGTCCAACATTCTCCCTAGTCCTTCTTTTCTCACTAATATATCTGAAGAAGTTCTTCTTGTTCCCCTTAAAATGTCTCTAGCCAGATTCATTTTGAGCTGTGCTTTAGCTTTCCTAACCTAATCTCTGGTTGCACAAATGATTTCTTTGTGCTCGTCCCAGGTTACCTGTCCTTGCTTCCACTCTCTTTAAGCTTTCTTCTTGCATCTAATGTGTCCAGGAGCTCTCTATTCATCCATGAAGGCCTCCTGGCATTCTTACCTGCCTTCCTGTTTTCTGGGATGCATTGCTCCTGGGCCTGGAGGAGGTGATCCTTGGACATTGGCCAACTTTCCTGAGCTCCCCTTCCTTCCAGGGTTATTTCCCATGGCACTCTGCCAAAGAGTCCCTGAAGAGGTTGAAGTCTACTCTTCTGAAGTTCAAAGTAGTGAGTTTGCTATGCACCCTCCTGAGATTTAATATACACATAGCTTTTACATTTGTAATATATAATTTAGCATGTTGGATAAGCTATGAACCTAAATCTAGATTTGACCTAAAAATTTTGAAAAATGTACTGCTTACAAATTATAGCATAATTTCACTAAAAGACATTTTGAAATAGCCTGATATTTCTCCCCAAACCATATTTTTGTTTGATATATTTAAGTTAAAGCTCAGCTCTAGTAAGAATCTCTTTTTCTAGTCCTTGGTCTAGAAATGTTGCTGTAAGATTTCGTTCAATACTCTTATTAAAACAGGAACTGTCAAGGAAAAAGAAAATACTTCTTATACTTCATTCTACTGCTTTTATTTCCACTAGATTGCATAAGTACTGAAGAGAAGTCACAAGGTACAGAATAGAAAAAAAATGAATTAATGCCCGAATACTAAGTCACCATAGAAAATCTGACCATGAAGGCATATTTCAGAAAATTATATCCAAAGATTCACATACAAGGGGCCTTGGCAGCTGCAGAAGAAACAATCTATCAGTCTTGTATTAACCTCACTGAAGCAAAAGTAACAGGAGATGCTACTAAAATGCCATAGCTCTTATTAGTATGTTCAGAAAGGTTTGTGGAAGAAAAAAAAAAAAAAAAAAACTCTGGCAGAATTTTGTTTTAATAAAGCAAAAAAGTGAGCTCTAGTAAAGTTTAATGCAACTTTAAATCACACTTGCTAAAGCCAGAAAGAGCTTGTAGTCACCACAGATACTCAATGTCTGAATCCAGTTAGAACTAAATATTTACTGTTCTTGCATGTCCTCATGCTTTTAATTTATGTGACTGATCATGGTCAGGAAAAAAATCAGTGAAAAATCTTCCCTAAATTCATTTCAATAAACAGATTTATTTCCATTAACAAGTTTTGGCTTTGTTTGGCATTGTATCCACTCATAAACAATTGAGACTTTTCAATAGCCAGGAGGACTGTAAACTCCTCTGAAGATCTTCAGACCTTCCTCACCTGTAAAATCATAATCTGGTCTTATTGCCTCTGAAATTAACAAAACACACTGTATACTTTTGAAACAATGGAATGAATCCAAATAAAGCAATGGATTTTCATCTTAGAAGGGTACACATATAGAGAGCCACAGGAGTTCCCCAAAATACTTCTCAAAACACATTATTAAGTGTGCAAGAGGAGGATGCAGACAAAAAGAGAACACTGGATTCTCTTAAAAATGTAAGCTACCTATATTTCATTTTACCTGTATAG
Source organism: Ramphastos sulfuratus (assembly GCA_013399055.1). Classification (NCBI taxonomy): domain Eukaryota; kingdom Metazoa; phylum Chordata; class Aves; order Piciformes; family Ramphastidae; genus Ramphastos; species Ramphastos sulfuratus. The sequence continues at coordinate 20,866 of WBNM01027998.1, read as the reverse complement.
ATTAATTATCTATAATGGATGCTCTTAGGGAAAATTAGATGCTCTATTTCATACTTAAAAGCATTATGCAGTCTCTAAATTGTTATTTCACTTTCCTCTTAAGTGTCATTAAACATAGTTCTCAAAATATCCTCCACTTTAGTTGACAATGTGGAACCTTTAAATAGGACTGCTTAATCAACCTCTACAGTGATTACTTTTCCCTGTCATTTCTTGATTAAAAAGATTTATGTGATTTTACAGGTGTCAGATGCAGGTGTCTGTAGCCGGGACTGCAGGGATGGCCACTGTGAAGAGAAGCTCAGGCCTCTCTGTGCCAGATGCAAGTGGCTCCAACCAGCTCAAACAGACTCACCACCAGGCATGTCTGAGCCCAGCAGTCAAAGTGGTAGCATCTCAGGGAAACTATATTTAAGAAAGAATAAAAAATGCAGTGTAGGAAAAAAAAAAAAGTAGTTTTGAGAAACAAGCTTGCTGCCCACAAAGTTAGGGAAGGAGGTGGCATTGCTTCAAGTATTTCCTGGAGAAGAGATTCCCTTGCAGCCTGTGGGAGAGACCATGGCAGAGACTATTTCCCAGTGGAGCAAGTATTTCCCAGTAGCTCATAGAGAAGACCACACTGGAGCAGATATCCATACTTCAGCTTGCAGGAAGTCCCATTCCAGAGCAGGTAGACATGCCTTAACAAAAGCTGCAGCCTGTAGAAAGCCCACACAGGGGCAGGGAAATGTGTGAGGATGAAGGAGTGGTAGAGAGGAGTTGTTTTGACTGACCGTTCCCCTATGCTGCTTGGGGAGGTGAGCATCAGATGTGGGACCTGGGAATGAAGGAATGAAGGAGATCCTTGCAAAAAAGGGAAAGAGATGAGGGGAAGGTGTTTTAATCTTTATTTTGGGTTGGGTTTTTTTGTTTGGTTTTTTTTGGGTTTTTTTTTTTGTTGTTTTTGTTTTTGTTTTTGGTTTTGTTTTTGTTTTGCCATCCAAATGTATTTTCACTGACAATAAATTAATTTTTCCCAAGTCAAGATTATTTTGCTCATGAAGATAGTTGGAAAGTGATCTTTAGCTTGGTCCACAAGCTTTTAATCTTATTTCCCTCCTCTGTCTTGTTGAGGAGAGGGAGAGATAAAACAGTTGGGGTCTGACAGCCAGCCAAGGTCAGACAGAAGGTACACAAAAATCATTTAAAGTTTCAAGTTTGAAAAGCACAAGATACATAAAATTTGCATAAATCAAGGAAAAGAAATAAAAGCTTTTAAATCTATGCAAAGCCTTCAACTTCGTAACATTTTATTACTGGCTTGTAAAGTGACTGCAATATGGAAAATGAGAACTATGAGTCAAAATCGTTATAAAAATATAAATAAACCTCAATTTAGCCAACAAAAAAAATCTAGATCTTCAATCAGCAAATCACTGCATATTATTGTGTAAAAATATATTTGTTCTATGCTTCAAAAGACAAAGGCTGAATTTTACAAGAGTTAATTAGAATTTACTTTATATATACATATATATATGATTTAGAAATATGTGAAATGGAAACTAGCATGTTCCCCAAGAAACTTTCTTACTTAATTTATTCCATGTTCACTGGGATCTCTCTTTTCATCAGTATTTTTTCCACACGTCCCTTTTGCTTTGATTTTTCTTCTGTTCCTTCACGCAGTACTAACACTTGTAGGAACAAAAACTCAAAGATACTATCTTCAAAAACCAATTTATTTCTTAGTACAAAAAGACGTATGAGTATTTATAACAAAACTAACTGCATACAAAACAAAAAAGGCAGTACTAAGCATGTATGTGAATCTGAAAGTAAATGCACTGTTAGATTATTTGCTGTTACACAAGATATGTATACTCAAAACTTGACTGCCCTAGGAAGGTTTTAGCAAATAATCCTCAACTAAGTGAAAATAAATCCCTTACTTAAAATTAATCCATTGTGTGTTAATGAAATCCAAGAAGGGGAAAAGAAAAACCAACACAGAAAAAAAACAAAACAAAACAAAAACCAACCAAACAAAAAAAACCCAAAAAACCAACCCAAAAACAAACAAAAAAGAAAGCCCAAAACCTGAAGAAGTAAAAAGAAATTCCAATCTTTGCTTAGTTGAGTGTCTGCTCAGTGGACTGCTTCATAGAATCACACAGAATCACAGAACCTTAGAGGTTGGAAGGGGCTTTCAGAGATCATTGAGTCCAACCTCCCTGCCAGAGCAGTATCATCTAGAGTAGGTCACACAAGAATGTATCCAGGCAGGTTTTGAAAGTCTCACAGAGGAGACTTCACAGCCTCTCTGGGCAGCCTGTTTCAGTGCTCTGGTACCCTCACCATAAAGAAGCTTCTTCTCATGTTGAGGTGAAACCTTCTATGTTCCAGTTTGTAGCTGTTGATCCTTGTCTTATTGCTGCAGACCACTGAAAAGAGATTGGGCCCATCCACTTAACATCCACCCCTCACATATTTGTACACAGTGATGAGATCTCCTCTCAGTCTTCTCTTCTCCAGACTGAACAGCCCCAGGTTTTTCAGTCTCTTTGCAGGAGAGATGCTCAAGTCCCCCAGTCATGCTCGTGGCTCCCTGCTGGACTCTTTCCAGCAGGTCCCTGTCTCTCTTGAACTGGGGAGCCCCAAACTGGACACGGTATTCCAGGTGTGGTCTCACCAGGACAGAGTAGAGGGGGAAAAGAACCTTCCTGGACCTGATGGACACACTTTTCCTGATGCCATTGGCTCTCTTGGCCACAAGGGCACATTGCTGGCCCATGCAGAACTCACTGTCCACCAGCACTCCAAGGTCTTTCTCCACGGAGCTGCTTTCCATCAGGACAGCCCCCAACCTGTACTGGTGCCTGTTGTTATTCCTCCCCAAGAAATTATTGAAGAAATCCTATTCAGTCTTACCATGCCAGGTATTGCTCTGTAAATATGGACAATATTAAAAAAAAACCTGCCTTCTTAGCTAAATAAACTTCAGATTTTAAACAAACTTCTGTGGGGATGGAGATGTCTGTAATTCCAACATTCTTACCTAGCTTTGAGCTTGCTCTTCCTGAGACAGAAGAAGGTCAATGCTGTTGTCTGGGGAAGATACAAATCTAAAATGTGGCTATGTAAATGCATAAAGTAAATAAGATTTTGATCTATATTATAAACATTTGTATTGATTAATAATATCTCTATTGTAGCTGGTGTTTGACTAATTTTGATTAATTTGAAATATGTAAACCACTTTTTACATCAACATTTTTTATCCTTATTACATAGATATATATGGTACACTGTTAAGAATACGAGTAATAAATTATCTCATAATGCTACCTTAAATGTGATGATTTGGGGAAGGAAAAAAAATGTAGAGCATAAAAAAGTTCCCTATTTAAACATCTTTCTCTTAAGGCAACCATCAGCATGACTTCAAGAATATAAATAGTAGAAATAATATCTCATGCTATATCCTTGACTAGCTGTAAAATTAGCTCACTAACTCAAACCCAAAGAGTTTTTCACATTCCCACTAAAGAAGAAAAGAAGAAAAAAGGATTAAAAAAAAAGATTCACAAAACACAACACATTATTATTTCTTTTTACTAACCAAACTCCAGGGACTACTCAAGATTCAAAGTGACATACTAGTTTCTTACACTTTGCAAAATTTGATTGAAGCGTGAAAGCAAGCAAGAACAGAAAAGTCACTCACTCACCTTCCTGCCTACTTCAGAAGACAGTAATATAATAGCACAGAAATAAATCAAACATCCCAATAGACACTGAGTTCACCCCTGCAAAAGATACTGAGAAAGGACAGTTAGACCATATCAATTTCACATGCATGTAAGAGTGATGAGTAAATTGGGACCTGATCCCAGTATCTAGTGATGTTTAGTTACTTACCAAATAATTTATCTTAAATACATGAATCCTGTTTAATCACTTTCAGCAGTAATAAATAATGGGGAAATAATAATGGGGAAACTTCAGGACAGCAGATTTTGATCCTGATGATTCAATATCTACCTACACATTTAATTTAGAGTGAATTTGTACTGCCTATATTTCCTCTGGGATTAAAAGGCCTATTCATGTACTTCAGTGAAGCCCATATATAGATTTGAAATCTCCATGAATCCTATCAGAAACAAATCATCACTACAGTATGTATCTATGCATCTAACTTGGTTAGTGTTCTAGGTTTCCACTGATTACAGCTATAGCTTAGAAAATACCATTACAGGTATCTAAATTTAGCTGTCTGAAGTAGTGAACTGAATCCGGTTCTCTGGATTCATCTTAGTTGTCTAAACATAGGTGTCCAGTGCCATTGGATCATCACTGAGGCACCAAGACATGAAATATTCTCATACACATGGCTCAGTGGACACAGGAGACACTGGAAATCCACACTCTTCTGGAAGAGCAGATGGCAGGTGGGTGGCAGTGCTTCACATCTAAGTGAGCACTGCACACCTACCTTTACACAACTGAATCCTTCTCTTTCTTTACACCAGCTGCAGTGTCCCAACTCTGTGGCATTTCTGGTTTGCCTAACATCACCTTAAATGATCTCAGATACTCACTGCCTAAGTATATCTTTTTTTCTCCTTTTTCACAGGATCACAGGATGTCAAGGGTTGGAAGGGACCCAAAGAGATCATCGAATCCAACCTTCCAGAGCAGGACCATACCATCTAGCTCAGGTCACAGAGGAATGCATCCAGATAGGCCTTGAAAGTCTCCAGAGAAGGAGACTCCACAGCCTCTCTGGGGAGCCTGTTCCAGTGTTCTGTGATCCTTACAGTAAAGAAGTTCCCCCTTGTGTTGAGGCGGAACCTTCTGCGCTGCAACTTAAATCCATTGCTCCTTGTCCTATCACAGGAAGCAAATGAGAGGAGCCTGTCCCCCCCCACAGCCCTCCTGACACCCAGCCCTCAGATATTTATAAACAGTTATTAAATCCCCTCTTAGACTTCTCCAGACTAAAACACCCCAGGTCCCTCAGCCTCTCCTCATAAAGCATGTGCTCCAGTCCCCTAATCACCCTTGTAGCCCTCTGCTGGACCTTCTCCATCAGATCCCTGTCCCTCTTAAACTGGGGAGTCCAAAACTGAACACAGTACTCAAGATGAGGTCTCACCAGGGCAGAGTAGAGGGGGGAGTAGAAACTCCCTTGATCTGCTGGATACACTCTTCTTAATGCACCTCAGGATCCCATTGGCCTTCTTGGCCGCAAGGGCACATTGCTGTCCCATGGCTAACTTGTTACCCACCAGCACTCCCAGGTCCCTCTCCACAGGGCTGCTCTCCAGCAGATCACCTCCCAGATTGTACTAGTGCAGTTTATTATTCCTCCTTAGGAGGAATAATTTAGGCTTTCCAATTCTGTTATTCTTTTCAGAACAGCATAAAGCAATTTTTGAGTAAACAATGCAGTGTATCACAGAATCACAGAATTATCAGGGTTGGAACTGATCTCAAAGATCATCCAGTTCCAACTCCCCTTCCATGGGCATGGACACCTCACACCATATCTGATTGCTCAGAGCCCCATCAAGCCCAGCCTTAAAAACTTCCNGCCCCACCAAGCCCAGCCTTAAAAACTTCCAAGAGCAGGGCTTCCACCACCTTCCTGGGCAACCCGTTCTGGTGTCTCACCACTCTCATGGTGAGAACTTCTTCCTAACATCCAATCTGAGTCTATCCACTTCTAGTTTTGCTCTGTTCCCCTTAGTCCTATCACTATCCGACATCCTAAAAAGGTCCTTGTCAGTTGTCTCATAGGCCCCCTTCAGATACTGGAAGACCACAATGAGGTCTCCACAGAGTCTTCTTTTCTCTAGACTGAATAATCCCAACTGTGTCCATAGGAGAGGTGCTCCAGCCCTCTGATCATCATCGTAGCCCTTCCTTGTTGCACTCCAGTATGTCTATATCTTTCCTGTAATAGGTGCTCCAGAACTAGATGTAGTACTCAAGGTGGGAGTCTCACCAGAGAGATCTAGAGGGGCAGAATCACCTCCCTTGACCTGCTGGCCACACTTCTCTTGATGCAGCCCAGGATCTGGTTGGGCTGCAAGTGCACACTGGTGGCTTATGTTGAGCTCCTCATCCACCAGTACCCCCAAGTCCTCTTCTTCAGGGCTGCTCTCAAGGCAGTCACTGCTCAGCCTGTATCAATGCTTGGGATTGCCCAANTCCAGTATGTCTATATCTTTCCTGTAATAGGTGCTCCAGAACTAGATGTAGTACTCAAGGTGGGAGTCTCACCAGAGAGATCTAGAGGGGCAGAATCACCTCCCTTGACCTGCTGGCCACACTTCTCTTGATGCAGCCCAGGATCTGGTTGGGCTGCAAGTGCACACTGGTGGCTTATGTTGAGCTCCTCATCCACCAGTACCCCCAAGTCCTCTTCTTCAGGGCTGCTCTCAAGGCAGTCACTGCTCAGCCTGTATCAATGCTTGGGATTGCCCAAACCTTGCACTTGGTCTTGTCGAATCTCATGAGGTTACTCTGGGCCCACCTCTCCAGCCTGTCCAGGTCCCTCTGGTTGGCATCCCTGCCCTCCAGCGTGTCTGCTGCACCACACAGCTTGGTGTCATCAGCAAACTTGCTGAGGCTGCACTCAATGCCACTGTCCCTGTTGCCAACAAAGATGTTAAACAAGACTGGTCCCAGTACTGATCCTTGAGGGACTCCACTTGTCACTGGCCTCCACTTGGACATGGACTCATTGACAGCCACTCTTTGGGTGTGGCCATCAAGACAGTCCTTTATCCACTGAGTTGTCCATCCATCAAACCTATATTTTACTAGTTTGGGGACCAGGATGTAGTGCAGGGCTATGTTGAAGGCTTTGCTCAAGTCCAGGTAAATGATGTTAGTTGCTTGCCCCTTGTCTGTTAATGTTGTAACCTTTTCATAGAAGGCCACCAGGTTTGTTAGGCAGGATTTGCCCTTGGTGAAACCATATTAGTTGTACTAAATCACTTCTTTGTTATTCTTCTGCCTCAGCAGTGCCTCCAGGAGGATCTGCTCCATGATCTTACCAGGCACAGAGGTGAGACTGACTGGCCTATAGTTCCCCAGTTCCTTCCTTCATCCTCTTTTTGAAAAATGGGAGTTATGCTTCCCCTTTTCCACTTAGTGGGCACTTCACTGGACTGCCAGGACTTTCAGAATACAATAGAGATCAGTTTAGCAACCTTATCCACCAATTCCCTCAGTACCTATGGGTATATCCTGTCATGTCCCATGGACTTGCACACTTTCAGGTTGATCAGATGGTCACAAACCTGATCTTTGCTCGCAATGGGCAGCTCTTTCTTCCAGCCCCTGCCTTTATCTTCTGTGACTCCAGGAGTGGCTAGAGCCCTTGCCAGTGAAGACTGAGGTAAAGAAATCATTGAGAACCTCAGTCTTCTCCATGTTGCTTGTCACCAGTTCATTCTTTTCTCTCCTGAGTGGGCCCACACCTTCTCTAGTCTTTTTACCATTAATATGCTTACAGATTTTTTTGCTGTTTCCCTTAATGTCCCTGGCTAGATTTAATTCTAACTGAGCTTTGACTTTTCTGACCACACCTCTTGCTGCTCAGGCAGCTTTCTTATATACCTCCCATTCTGCTGTCCTTTCTTCCAGTCCTTGTAGAGTTTTGTGTGACAGTGTGTCCAGGAGCTCCTTGCTCATCCAGGCAGGTCTCCTAGCATTCTTTCCTTTCTTCCTCTTTGCTGGTATACTTTGCTCCTGGACATGCAGATGATGACACTTGAATATGGACCAGTCGTCCTGGGCCCCCCTTCCCTCTAGGGCTTTGTCCCACAGTCATTTGGGTAGCAGATCCCTAAAGCAATCGAAGTATACATACATCCCTTCCACAGTCCTGAGATACATTTGCAGTCCTGGACTATATCTGCACAGACAGAATTGTCCTTTCACCTTTTGTTCCCAATACTAACCTTATTATTACCAACAATGCCAGGCAGGTGCTTTGTGCTTCTGCACATCTGGGTAGATCAGTTTGTAAACTGTGCAACACACACCAGGCTAAAGTGTTGTTAGCAGTCCAGATATGTAATGTTCTCCAACTTGCACTAAGGTTAAACGGAGGAACACTCAGTTGAAGCTCTGCCAAGGGGCTGGGCGAAATGTCTGTGAGGTTAAACTGCAGATGCATGAACCATAGTAGTGGTGGCCATGAGGAAAACTGTAAGGCGCAGTGGCACCCTGTTTGCTCCCAATTTTATGCCTTCTCTGGAAATAGAACACTCCAAAAGGCCCATGTTCCAGGTGATCAAATCACGATGAGAGTTAATCATAGTGTCCATGATTCTCCCATGATAATGCAGGTCTTGAATGCATTAAAGAGCTTTAACTACAAAGACGCAAAGGTTTTTAATTACTGAGTTCTGCTCTGACATACCAAGGATTTTTTGATGAAAACATCATCTTAATGCTTACCATGGATAAAAAGAGAGACCGCTGACAGAAAACAGAGACAAAACAGAATGATGTCAGGATATTAATCCAGGGTGCACTTGTTTCATTAGTAAGATGTGTGTTCCTGTTGCTGCCCCATCTCAAGCAAGATAAATTAGGTTAAGAAAAGGTATCAAGAAGTGTAGTAAGGAAGATCAAAGGACTTGAACAGCTTCTGTACAAAGAAATGTTAGTGAGAGTTGAATGCCTTGAAGATACACAGATTCATTGTCAATACAATAAAAGTGAAGAAACAGCTGTTAGTTACTGGTTTTCATGATATGAGGAGTGAGGAGAATGCTGCTGACAAAGCTTTAAACCTGACAATATGCAACGCTTCCCACATGATAGAAGCTAAGGTGTGGAACTTTTGACACAAAATCTGTCAGTTCCAAAAGTTTAAGGGAGTTTTTAAAGTTATTAGAATAATTCTGAAAGAAAAAAATGGGCATAACCTCCAGCTGAGAAAGTCCCTGAATAGCAGACTGGCAGAAGCTATAAAATTGCCTTATTCTTGTGCTCTTTTCCTAAATATCAATCAATCATTGTCAGATGTAGGCTCAACACAACCAATATGTGACTTGTATGAATATAGTACAAATTGGCAAAAGGAAAAAGGCAAAGCACTGAATAACAAAAAAATTATTTTATGTCATTTCAGCTCTACATTGCTATTCTGAAAAGAAAGAAAACCAAACGCTATCTTTAATAAGATGTGTCCTTTAGGTCCAAACAAATGAAATTGATATGCTTTAGTGAGAAAATAATAAGAGTTATTACATGTACATATGTGTTAAATTTATACAGCATTTGCTGTCCAGTTTCTTCTTCAATATTTTATCAGGTATAGACTAAGCATAGCAATACTAAACGAGTTTGCTCCTTGCTCAAAGGACACATGCTTCTTAGCATTTCTTACTTTATATAATAAACAACAAAGCTTTGTGCTATTGAAAGATGATTCTTTCATAGGAGAGCTTTTATAGCAGGTGCTACACTAAAAATTAAAGAATAAATACACTTGGAGATATATATATATATAGATATAGATATAGATATAGATATATATAATTAATGGTGTGATAAATATTCTTTAACCTTTACAGGATGGAATAAAGGACAACAGACTTCTTATTTATTTGAGTGTATCATCTAGGTGAGAATGCAGAACTGTTTTCCAGTTCCCTACTACTGGGTTTAATTTTGCATTTTAGCCAGTGGCTGTTTAATATAAAGTTAGTTTGCAAGGCTCAAGGCTCAGGATGATCTTTCTTGTGGCAAATAACGTATTTACTTAACTGTTTTTTTTTTTGCGTGTGTCTTGCAAGCCCCACAGGTCTTCTTCTCCCTGTCTAAGCAGGTACTAAACCAAGGCTTCTGAATCTGGAAAATTCCCATAGTCCTCATAGATGAGTAAGTCCATCTTCAGGCCTTGCCCACCATGAACAAGTTAAATGGCAATTAAAAGTTCTGAGGGTTTCATCTTGCCATGCCTAATGTATATAGCATACAGTCAGTTAGGCACCCAGAAAGCTGTGGTGCATCTCAAGTTTCTGGATCTCATAAGGAATTAGGCAAGATTATCTGATAACAAATTTATCTTCATAGAAAAAAAAATCACAGAATCACAGAACCTTAGAGGTTGTAAGGGACCTCCAGAGATCATCAAGTCCAACCTCCCTGCCAAGCCAGGATCCCCTAGGGTAGTTCTCTCAGGAATGCATCCAGGCAGGTTCTGAAAGTCTCCAGAGAAGGAGACTCCACAACCTTTTTGAGGATCCTGTTCTAGTGCTCTGTTACCCTCACTGTAAAGAAGTTTCTCCTCATGTCGAGATGAGTTCTATGTTCCAATTTGCAGCTGTTGCTCCTTGTTTTATTGCTGCTGACCAGCAAAAAGAGATTTGCCCTATGCATTTGACACCCACCCCTCAGATATTTCTACACATGGATAAGATCTCCTCTCAGGCTTCTTTTCTCCACAATAAACAGCTCCAGGTTTCATAGTCTCTCTTCGCAGGATGCTCAAGTCCCCTGGTCATCCTCATGGCTCTATACTTGTTTACTTTATGCACTATCTGCAGAACTGCAGAATGCTTGAAATAATGGTAAGTGTAACTTCTCCACTATATTTTTAGACTTTTCAGGAGCCAATTCTTTTTTTTTTTTTTTAACTTTGGATTTATCACAAAGTTCAGGCTATTATCCCATTGCCTACACAAAGCTCCACCAAGGCAATCAATGTGAGGTAGTTTACATTGTGGATATCAGCAAACCTATTGTCCTATTGTCCTATCAGGAGAAGTGTGGCCAGCAGGGCAAGGGAGGGGATTCTGCCCCTTTACTCTGCTCTTGTCAGACCCCATCTGGAGTACTGTGTGCAGTTCTGGAGCCCCCAGCACAGGAAGGACATGGAACTGTTGGAGCAGGTCTAGAGGAGGGACACGAAGATGATCAGAGGGCTGGAGCAGCTCTCCTATGAGGACAGGCTGAGAGAGTTGGGGCTCTTCAGCCTGGAGAAGAGAAGGCTTCAAGGAGAC
>WBNM01027997.1:0-24461 GCA_013399055.1 Ramphastos sulfuratus | reverse complement strand
GCTCCAACAGTCTTGTGTATCTCAAAGTTATTGCAGGTCCTAACAATTATGCTGTTGCTTTAAATTTTGCTCCTTCCTTTTTCCTTATATAAGGGAATAGAGGTAATACCATAGAGGTATTCTTATTTTGTTGATTGTACTACTCTTGTGGACTGGAATACTTAATATGGCTTAGAAGCTTCAGTTTACCAATTGAAATTAATTCAGAGACAATTAAAGAGACCAAATGGTTCTCTATTGATTTGTTTTTTGTGGGTTTTGTTGTTTTGTTTGGATTTTGTTTTGTTTCATTTTGTTTTTTTTCAGTGGGCCTAAAAGCTATATGTAGAAAAAACAGTTGTGTGTGGGGTTTTTTGTTTGTTTTTTTTCCCCTAGCTTCCTAGAAAAAGAGAAAGGAAATTTTGCATGCTTAAATTTGTGCCAGAGAACAGTTAGTTATTTTCAAGGTTCGCAGTGGGGAAGGACAATGAAAATAACTGCGGTAAAGAAAGGATCAACTGAGAGCAGCAAAAAGCTTCATGAGAGGGTGATGCATTGGAGCAGGAGCCCTGTTGAGCCTCCTATAGCAGATGTTAAGACCACTTTGGAGGCCACCTAGACATGAATTGGCCTCACAGTGGATAGCTTGGGCAAAACGGTTGCTTTGGGTGCTTTTGAGCTGTTCATGTGAGCCTTTTAGTAACTTTTTATGCACTTGGGTACTTGCGAAGTTATTGCCACTTGTTTTTAAGTCATTATGGCTTAGTTTACCCAGGTGTGTTTTGTCTGTTAAAAAAATAAAGCAGAATTAAAACTATTTCAAGATTTTAGTTTAGACTCCATTATGATGAATTATGTTAATGACCTTTATTTATGATGAGTTTATAAATGTTTAGGTATCATAACTGGTGCACTTTCTGGCTCTGCGCTGAGATAGTGACCATAGCCTATGCTTATTCTCATTGTGGGGATTTTCCTTGTTCTGCTCATAGTTTATGGTTATTGTTCTTGCTCACTGGTACTGGCATTTGCCATTTGTAGAGATAAAAGTCATTGCGTTGCTGGATACAGTTGATAGGTAGCAGAAATGTGAGCAGTAACTTTTAACAGTACATTGAAACTAACTTTTTTACTTCTAGCTAATGCTGTACTCATTTAATTTTTATTTCTGAAGCCCAGGAATCCCTAGTTCTTTTCTTATCTTCTTAAAGGCTATGTCTAGGAATTAGAATTACTGCTGTAGGAAACAAGTTACATTAAGTTCCTGTGGGTTTCATTTGGATTTTATTTTTGTTGTGTTTTTAAGAATATGCCTTTTTTTTGTAAGTGGCATAGTGTAGCTGAACTATTATTTGGAAATACAGCTGCATTTACAGCACAGATGACTTAAACTTGTTTCTTCTGGCAATCAGCCCAATTTTTCCATGTCTTGTAACATAATGATTAATTATTCTATTATAAAGAAAGTGTTTTATACTAAATCAGGAGTATTCGCATCTAGATGCTTTTGGTCTGCTTTGTAGAAAACAAGAGACAAACATAGGCAATTATGCATTAATATAGACTGAAATAATGCTTTCTTCTTTTTCTTATTTTAGGGATCTGTGGGATTTAAGAATATTTCTCCTAAGAAAATTTCCTGCTTCTACAGCCTTCCACCTTAGCATGCAATTGATGATTTTGCTTGAGATACCAGTCTGAAGAAATTAAGACTAGGCAAGCTGTAATGGCTGCTTTAAAAATGTTCAAAGTTCAGCAGTGTGTAACAGCTGATAGGATACCCAAGAAAAAGCCATATATTTGTGACATCTGCTATAAACAGTTTGAAACTCCATCCAAATTAGCTAGGCATTTTCTGATACATACTGGTCAAAAGCCATTTGAATGTCACATTTGCCATAAAACATTTAGGCAGTTAGTCCACCTGGAGAGGCATCAGTTAACCCATAATCTGCCTTTTAAGTGTATTGTTTGTTACAGAAACTTCAAAAACTTAATCACTTTGTTAAAGCATCAGCAGCTTCACAGTGAGAACTGTCAGAAGGATACCAAGCAAGCAGAAAGCTCTGTGAAGTCTGAGCAAGAGAGAGTCACTCCTGGCGTATTTCAGTGTTCTCTGTGCTGGAAATCTTTCACAACTGAAGAGAAGTGGATGCTGCATCAGTGTCTGAAAGGAGATCATCTACATGGTACTAGAAGGATAAAGAAAACTCATGCTTGTGAATCATGTAAGAAGACATTTCCATCAAGATCTAAGCTAGCAAGACACTTCCTTATTCACACTGGCCAGAAACCTTATAAGTGTTCTCTGTGCGGTAAATGCTTCAGACAGTCAACGCACCTGAAAATTCATCAGCTCACACACACAGAAGAAAGGCCTTTTCAGTGCTGCTTTTGTCAGAAAGGGTTTAAAATACAGAGCAAACTCATAAAGCACAAACAGCTCCACTCCAGAAATAAGACTTTCCCCAATATTGTACACAGAGCAAAGAGTCTTAAATATCCCAGACCGTACAACCTGGTGGAAGGAAAGAGGAGTAGTTTTGAGACTGCTGACGCTTGCGAGCTGCAGGAAAATGACCCACATGATGTTCACACAATTTATGTTGTACCCTTTCAGTGCCCAACCTGTGAGCAGTGTTTTGAAACTGAGCAGGTTCTAAATCTGCACAAATGTTACCTGAAGGATGGCAGAAGTTCAAGCAGCGGCACAACAGCGTGTGGCCAAACGAGCAGCATGAAAAATAAGGTTCTAATGAAGCTGAAGCATGCTGGAGGAAAGGCAACAGATTTTTCTTTGTCTGGCAGAAGAAATATAAAATCAGGTCACTTTAAAAGTCCTGACCTGGTTGCAGCTAAAGATCAACGTTCTGAGCAGCATTCTTCCACTAAACCTTTCAAGGATTGCTGTAGCAAGCTTGACATGTGCAAGGCACTTAATAATCGGATGAAGCGGACGTTTGCTCTGCCACTGCCTTGGCAAGAGCACCCACAACCTCCCAACTTTGGGCTTCATTTAAAAGGTGTGCTCACTGAAGAAGGCACATTAAACATACACGAGTCGCTGGATAATAAAGATGATGTTTTTTATGGTTCATCAGGTGATAGTTTCTTTGATAATCCAGAGGTACTTCACTGTGTGTTTTCAGCTCCTGCTAAAAATAGACATAGCAGGCACAAAGTGTGTAAATGTGACAGATGTGAAAAGAGCTTTCCCTCTTCATCCAAACTTCAAAGGCATTATCTTACACACACGGGACAGAGGCCCTTTGGCTGTAACATTTGTGGGAAGATGTTTAGACAGTCGGCTCACTTGAAAAGACATCAGCTCACCCATACTGAAAAGAGACCCTATAAAAGCCCAGTTTGCCGGGCAGAATTTGAAAACCTGAACAAACTTTTCAGTCAGCAGGGAGATGACATTGAATTTAAGCCTCCTCAGTCTCTTCAGACATCTTCACAACCATCCAGCTTTCAAGAATTTGAGCTGATTCAGTCAAACCAAGCAACTGAAATCAAAGTTGAAATCAAGTCAGAGGACTTTGCTCTTGACACCAGCAGTAGAGACACGCAGCCTTACTTGTGTGGTAAACTGGTGGAAAAGGAGCAAAGCCATTCCAGCTATTTGCCTGACTTTTCTAAAGATACTAAAAAAAGTCATGTTGGTAAGAAATTCCACCCATGCAGCATCTGCTACAAAGCTTTTAAAACACCTTCTAAGCTTCAAAGACACTTCCTAATGCATGCTGGACAGAAGCCATTTGTATGCTTAGTGTGTGGTAAAAATTTCAGGCAGGCCCCACATTTGAAAAGACATCACCTTATTCACTCCAGAGAGAGTTTAAAGCTGAGCTCCACTGAGCAACAACCAGAGAATATATTGGCTTTATCAAAAGTGGATAATGTTCTGTGAAATGAGATATTAACCTTTTTTTGTTGCAGAATTCTTAAAAGGCTTATTTTAAAATGAACAATTGAGTGAAGGGAATTATCTCTTCCTGTCATGGAGATGACCTCATGAAGAGTTTATTTGCTGTCTTCAGAACTAAATGAATGTGAGATGTTTAAAACAGACAACAACAAAAAAAGGCAACAAAAAAATCCACTTTGCATTTCTCTTCCTTAATTTATAAACACATATTCTGTATTAGTAATGTTGTAATGATATGCAGTACTCTCTCACTCAGATATTTAAAGTTCTACCTTTTCCCATATAGGATTTTATGATTTTATGCTACCTAGAGATAACTATCAGGAAATGATTAAAAAAGGTAATTTCCAGGATACAGAAAAAAATGGCCCTTTTACTTTTTTCTGGCTCCTTAGATGTTGCAAACAAAGAATACTTGCTGTACTTCTATTTATAAATAAGCTTTTTTTTTTTTAGTGGGGAAAAGAAAGTAGAAAAAAGGAGTGGGAAATTTTAATGAGGCATAAAAACAATGTTGTTGTGGCATTATAGGATAGTTAACAGAAGAAATTCAACTGCTTTGTAATGTGCTTGCAGATCTGTGGGTGAGGAACTAGATTATTTTTCCCTTGGAGTGATGAAATAAGCAGCTAAAATAACAGGCTTTATAATCATAGAATCAGTCAGGGTTGGAAGGGACCACTAGGATCATCTAGTTCCAACCCCCTTGCCATGGGCAGGGACACCTCACGCTAGATCAGGCTGTCAATGAATCAATACTTGATAAATCCATCTCACCACTTCATTGTATGTTCCTTGCCTTTCCTAAGCTGTTTTGTTTTAGGTAGTTGTGGTTTTTTGTTGTTTGTTTTGTTTTGTTTTCCAATTCATACACTACAAAACTATTTTTCTGCAAGAGGACAAGAAATTAACATTACAAATGGGCTTATTATCTGTCCTGGTCTCCTTTCCTTTTAGTGTAGATATTGCACCAGTAGAGGAAAGGCTCTCTGAGATGTGATGATAACTCAGAGCACCCATTTTGTTGGGAAGTCATGTTCTTGTCAAACATAAGAGTTTAAAAATTGCTCTTAGCTCAAATTAACTAATTCAAATGTTATGTTAATAGAATCTGTAGTTAAACTTTCTGGTAAGTACAGAGCTTTGTCCATTGTATGTGGGGCTGGCAAAAAGTGTGAATGCAGTAGATTTTTACTCATGAACAATGATGACATTTGTTTTGCTTTATTTCCTCTGAAAAAAAAACCTTTAGGATGTTTTTCTTTGTTAGGCAGCTTTTGAGTAGTTGAAAGCTGAAGTTTTTAATTCTGAATCAACATGGCTGTAAGATACATGGCATTCTTTTCACTATTTAATAGATCCATATTTATTGAAGTTAAAATGGTTTGGTTTTGCTGTGGCATGAGCTTTGTAGTATTGGGTGTAAATGAAGGGAGAAGGAAGCTTTTATTTTCATACATGTTATTCTTTCCCAGTTTCAAAGAAAATAAAACCTGGAGAGAGACTCAGAAACACTCTGTAGGTGCTCTGGGTTTTGTCTGACAGAAATTCAGTACATTAATAATTACTACAGTTATATATTGAGACTCTTTTTTTCCTCCCTATGTGAATTGTTTCATATTGAAAGACAGAATACTGTATAAAATGTTTTGAAAGTATATTGTAGAACTCTTCTAAAATACTTCTAATAAACTATTTTATTTATACTGTACTCTGAAGTGTATACTTTATGTGCAAGCCAGAATTTTGGAGCTACATGCAATATGCAGAGAAGTTAGCAAGCTCACCAGGAGCTGGCAGTGCACTTATGCAGCCCTGTAGGATAATTGTATCCTGGGCTGCATCCACAGGAGTGTGGCCAGCAGGGTAAGAGGGGATTCTGCCCCTTCACTCTGCTCTTGTGGGACCCCACCTTGAATACTGCATCTACTTCTAGTGTCCCCATCATAAGAAGGACACAGCTGTTTGAGTGACTCCAGAGAAGTGCCACAAAGATGATCCAAGGGATGCTATGAGGATAGGCTGAGGAAGCTGGGATTGTTCAGCCTGGAGAATACTCTGGGGAGGATCTCAGAGCTGCCTTCCAATACGTGAGGGGATCCTAGAGGAAGGCTGAAGAGGGACTTTTCATAAGGCTATCTAGAGGTAGTGGGACTGGAATAGGCTGCTCAGGGAGGTTGTGGCTGCCTCCTCCCTGGGGGTGTTCAGGGGCAGGCTGGATGAGGCCTTGAGAAGCCAAGTCTAGTTGAGAGGCATCCCTGCCCATGGCAAGGAGGTTGGAGTAGATGATCTCTAAGTCCCTTCCAACCAAGGGCATTCCATGATTCTATGAATTTTGGATGTTAGAGCAATAGGTTTTGGTTCTGATTGCTTATTTAGGAATAAAACAGAAATATGTCTAAGCATAATATGATCTTTCTTAAGGAGTCACAGTCATTTTATAAAATGCTGTGTTTGAGAGCCTTTGTTTAAAGGACACTAGGCCTGGTATGTTTTGAGAAGACCAGTTTGAATCAAATGAGGGGATGGTAATAGAGATACTTTTCAGGGATGAACAGACATGCATAGGAAGTGTTACTGTGATGAATTTGGAAACTAATGTTATCTTTGAGCTCTGGGATTTCAGAAGACTGATGAGGGCCACTCTGTTTATCTGGCTCACTGTGAAAAGTTTTGTGTCAGTATAAATTCACAGTTCTAGGGGGATTACAGCATAAACTAACTAGGAAGACACAAAGCTATTCCTAGGAGTCCTGGTGGGGGGGGGGNNNNGGGGGGGGGGGGGGGGGGAGAAGTTGAAATCTTGTTTCTTTTGAAGTTAACAGTAAAATTCTCCAAATTCCCTTGGAGAATTTGAGCTGGAATGGTTTTCCCAGTGTAACAATAACACTCTGTGTGGTTCATTAATATGTTAGTCATTTTCTATAATGCTTCAAGGCAAGTTGAAGCCATCAATCTTTGAAGTATCTCTGGTAGCAGAGACATTGCCTGTGGTTTTGTAAGAAGGAGTTAATAGCAAATAATAATAATCACAAAGTACTGAAGCAGTGACTTCTTTTTAAGACTATACGAAGAAACAAAACATACTGCGAAGAGGAAAGCAGTGACTTCTCCTGTGTTAATATTCAGCTCCCCTCAAGAAAAACTCTGCATGGATTCAGCTTTGAGGTAGTTCTAGGCGGAATAAAAGAAGGGGTCAAATGTTTTAAAACAAGCAGAAAAAGGTAAAAATTATTTATTTCTTTTAAAGACAAAGCATGCGATGTTAAATCTGCTGTAACTGCTCACATCATCCATTTGCTGTCTAGAAATGTAGCTATTGGTAACTTTGAAATGTTTATTAATTTGATTGCTGTGTTATCTGCAGTGTTTGTAGAAAGTCAACACTTGGAAATGCTGTCTTTTTGGCTGTCTTTTTGGCTGTCTTTGTGGTGTGGTTTGGGTTTTTTGTTGTTTTTTTAAATTTGGTTTTCTGTAAATATTCCTACACATATCTAGGGGGAAAAAAAATCCAAAAGGCAAACAATCATAAACCACACCATTTAACCACTAAGTGTTTGGTTTCTGGCATGGCTGTGATCTGCTCTCACTATTGCACCCAGAGCCAACAGGAAAAGTTAGTAAGGCAAATAGGAGATAGGTGCAAAAGAAACTCAGATGAGGTTAGTGAGACTTCAGACTTCACATTGAGATGCTGGATCAAATGTTTAGTTTTCCTGGCTGCCTTCCAGTGTAAATGTAAAACAGAAAGTCATAGTCCCACAACAGTAGTTCACTTGAGCAATACTTGGGTAAGAACAGCTGGATAACTCCTAATGAAGCCCATGAAGTGAATCCTTCTGATAGCCCCTTGTAATGATGTTGAAAATGCCTACATCTCCAAAATAACTAAAGGGGTCGTGGCTCATATTCCTAGCATGAGGTATTGTGAATTTTTAAAGTGCAAGTTTTAACTTAATAGAGTAGTTTTATGGTCTGATGGCTATGGATGAGATGTCTGAGAAGCAGTTATCATAAGGAAAATAGAAATTACAGAAGTGACTTTTCTATGCTTTCATATGCTTTACTGTCTCCAGGTTGAGCAAATTAATTTGCACTTTTGGTATCATGGCAGTTTTTAAACAGCATCTCTTTTAGCCTCTGTTAAAATCATCTTCAAAGTCCAAGTGAAGGAGGAATCAGCCTCCTGCCAACAAAATCGCTCACAAGTCGAACTGATCATTTCCTTGTTCAGAAACTGCCATTATAACATGGAAGTGTCATTCTGTCAGCCCTGAGCTGTCACAAGTCTTTGAATGCTGTTTTACTCCTGTGCTCTACTGTTATCCCTGTCTGCTTCCAGGATATGCCAACCATAGAATTGTTCATCAGCCTCCTCTGTTTCACACTAAACATCCCCAGTTCCACCTCATCAGATTTATTCTGCAGGCCCTTCAAGTCCACCATAACGTGTGCCTTGATTCTGCTATATACCTGACATAGTTTGGGTATGTGGCTGAAATTTTTCCTCTTCAGTGGAATCCTGCCAGTGTCCCTGGTCCCAGCGTGTATGGATTTCAGGAACCCTGTATGTGACAGCGCTCAATTTCTATTGGCATCAAGGAAAATCTCTCTTCCTGGTATGCATCCCTCCATTGTTTTACTGGTGTATTTTTTTAAAAGAGTATAAATCTGAATGCTTAGTATGTGTCTGCAAAAGTAAGTTGCTGAGCTACAGAAACTCAGGATGCTTACTTCAGTTTCTACTTCATTTTGATGCTGAGAAGATCCTGAAAATACAGCCAAGCAGAAAGGTTCCTGTTACCTGAAGGGAGCCTACAAGAAGGCTGTAGAGGGACTGTTTACAAAGGGCTGTAGTGACTGAGGAATGATTTGAAATGAGAGAAGAGCAGGTTTAGATTGGATGTTAGGAACAAGTTCTTATGATGGGTTAGAGCGGATCCTTCCCCTGGTAGAGTAAATTCAACTCAGAACTGGGAAAGTCGGGAAAAATACTGGGTTTTTTAGCAGTATAAGAAGAATAAACTACTACAGAAATATAATAACCTTTAAAGAAGATGGGGATGGGATCAAGCAGCAGCAAAGCAGCAGCCAAAACAACATTGGGGGAAGATAGCAGCAGGCACAGCAGAAGCAGCAAAAGGGGCAGATATGAACTGTGCTTCCAGACATAAGCTTTTGATGCTCCAATGAAATTATATTAACTTATCCATTGTTGCCATTTTATGGCCTATTCCTGGAATGTTCACCTCTCCACTGAAACTCCAATACTCTTCCACTTTGAAGTTTCACTCTTTCCAATTTTTTTAATGTCTGAGCTAGAAATCTAACTCAAATGGCTACAGTTCTTTATCATGACAGTGGTAGACCACTGCATCAGGTTGCCCAGGGAGGCAGTTGAGGCCCCATCCTTAGAGATATTCAAGATCAGGCTGACCAGGGCTCTGAGCACCCTGCTCTAGTAGAGGATGTCCCTGCTGACTGCAGGGGGGTTGGACTAGATGACCTTTGGAGGTCCTTTCCAACCCAAACAATTCTGTATTTTCATTAGACATCCTTCAGTGTTGTCTGCAGTGTGCTTTTGTTTCATTTTTACCAAGAGAAAGGCTATGTGATTACAAATCTACTTTTGCAGTGATACTGCAAATAGGCTTAACTGTCCATAACATTTCTCATGCTGGCACTAGCAAAAAGGAAATTATTTACCTTAGAACCTCATTTTAGTGATGAAGGGTCTCATGTTTCTCTATCAAACATACTTAACTCCATTTTTTTTTTTTCCCCACAGAAATTTTATCCCATATCAGCCTCTCACAGGATATCTAGCAAAGACTTCTAGAGCTTTGGTGACCATTGTTGTCTCATCTTCATAGCATCGTTCTGCTCCTCCTGGGAGGAACCTAGCTGTAAGTCTCCAAAGAGAATTAGAATAGCCTAGTCTGTTCTAACTTGAGCTGTTACCCAAATGCGAGCCCAGCAACAGAAAGCTAAGAATGACATAAGCTCTCGTATTTCTCCACCTCCTTCACTAGAGGCACTGCCTGCTATTCTGGGATGTAAAAGCAGCTGGGTTGCTGAATTAACCATATTTTTCTGCAGTCACGAGCTCAGAAATTTCCATTGAAGTTACTGCAAGTTTTGTACAAAAAGCCAGGGCAGTACATTGGCCAGAACGTGTGCTAAATAAATATTTACACACAAATCAGAATGCTACTGACGGCTTCTTTACACTTTAAAATTCTAAATATTTTAAGAAGCATCTGTTACTAAACTGAGGCATCATTCTTGAAAGTCCCCATATTTACTGGGTGGAAGTACACATATTTACCAAGTGAGTACCCATATTTAATGAGATGAACACAGTGACAAACTCTAGGACTAGTAGAATGTACATGAATAAAATAGTAAAAGCAATGAATTAAAGCTATGAACAAGCTAAACAGTTTATGCCACTATGAACCTTTATGAAGGCTGAGCTATAACCACAGGAATTATCCTTGTCATTGTGCCTATGCATTTCATACACTGAAAGATTCCTCTGATCATTTTTGAGAAGCTATTCTGAATTTTATTTACCTGTGTTTTTTCTCCTATTATTTGAACAGGTAAGACACAAGAGGTTTCTGGCCGCCTTTGAATCATGTACAGAGTTCCATCTCTGTGCAATTCCTCCCCCCTATCTCTTTCAAAAACTTAGTTCACATAACTCTGTAACAGTTTAAAATGCTGCATATTCATAGAATCACAGAATGGTTTAGTTGGAAGGGACCTCAGAGATCATCCATTCCAACCTCCCTGCCATGGGCAGAGACACCTCTAAACTGGACTCAGCTGCTCAAGGCCTCATCCAGCCTGATCTTGAACATCCACAGGTAGGAGGCATCCACAACCTCTCTGGACAGCCTATTCCACAGTCTCACCACCCTCGTACTGAAGAGCTTCTTCCTAAGATCCAGTCTAAACCTACTCTCCCTCAGCTTCAAACCATCCCCTCTTGTCCCATCACTGGCCACCCTTCTGAAAAGTCCCTCTGCAGCCTTCCTGGTATTCATGATATTTATAATCACTTTCCTTCTTTGGTTAGAAGAAAAGCTGTATGTGCAAGCTTGTACATGTACATGATAAGACTTGAAATGCTCATGTTTGGAGCTTTGTTTCAGAGTTTTTCAAAGGGGTGTCTCTCAAAAGCCCTTGTGTTTGTGTGTGGAAGCCTACAAGACAGAGAGAAAAGCTGATTTGAAAGAAATGCAACCTCCTCAGCTTTACAGCCTTGCTTCACAGGAAGCTGACCCAACATATGGCTGAACATCACAAGGGCTGGGATTCACCTCACCTAAGGTAAGGTATCTAGTATGCAGTTAGCTACTTCCCTAAAGCTAACCTTATGCATTTACACAGAATCACAGAATGTCAGGGGCTGAAAGCAACCTTGAAAGCTCATCCAGTCCAACCCCCCTGCCAGAGCAGGATCACTTACACCAGATCACACAGGGATGCATCCAGGCAGATCTTGAATATCTCCAGAGGGAGAATCCACAGCCCGCCCTGGGCAGTCTGTTCCAGTGTTCTGGCACCCTCACAGAGAACAAAAATTCTTCCTCATGTTTCCATGGAACTTCCTATGCCTTAACTTCCACCCATTGCCCTTTGTCCTGTCATTGAGCATCATCCAACAGAGCCTGGCTCCATCCTTTTGGAACTCAGTCTTTATGTCTTTTTAAGTATGCATGAGGTCACCCCTCATACTCCTCCAAGCTAAAGAGCCCCACTCCCTCAGTCTCCTCCTAAGGAAGACGTTCCACTGCCTTCATCATCTTTGTGGCTCTGTGCTGGACTCTTTAAGCAGTTCCTTGAGGTCCTCCTTTAACTAAGGGGCCCAGAACTGGACATAATATTCCAAATGCAGACTCACCAGGGCAGAGTAGAGGGGGATGAGAATTCAGTATAATGCAATTGTATTACTTGAAAAAAAAGAGTGTGAATTGTGTTTGCCCACTGACTTACGTGCCACGAAGTCCAAGAAACACAGGGTGCTCTACATACATAGACAAGAGTGAAAACTACTGTTGTAACTGGAAATACAGCCAGATTCAATTGTTTTGGAAGGAAGCAGAAGTCCCTGCATCTCTATCAAGAAGTAATACAGGCCAAAGCCTCAGCAGCCTTGATCATGTAGTGCAACTTTAGGCATAGCTTGAAATTACAGTGGTGGACCAGCAAGAGAACAGCCCCTGGCTGGGAGAGCATTGAGCAGTACAATGCCCCCAGTGAGTGGCTTCTCTGTTTTGGGGGTTGGTCTCTTCTCCCAGACACCCAGTGACAGAACAAGAGGACACAGTCTCAAGCTGCACCAGGGCAGGTTTATGCTGGATGTTAGGAAGAAGTTCTTCACAGAAAGAGTTACTGGCATTGGAATGGGCTACTGGGGAGATGCTGGAGTCACCATCCCTGGAGGTGTTTAAAAGGAGTCTGGATGAGGCACTTAGTGCCATGGTTTAGTTAATTAGAAGGTGTTAGGTGATAAGTTGGATTCGATGATCTCAAAGGACTTTTCCAACCTGGTTAATTCTGTGATTCATCAGAGCTTCATCAGAGCAGTGTTAGCATGCCCTCAGCATGAGGGAACAGAGTTCTCACCCAGGAGGAAGGTTTCAACAGCTTCAGTTCCATCTTCTATCAGGGGAACCTCTGCTCCCTAATGATAGGGTTGTGATAGTTCTTATCCTGTGGTTCCAGATCAAAGCTGGAGTCGTACTGCAGTGACCAGGTTGAGGTCACAGATGAGGGAATCATCTGTGCTGGTATTTGTTAGCTGCTTAGGAACGAGGCTTTCTCACCAGACTTTTACCTAGGTGCAAGATGGTACCCATGCTAAATCTGCATTTCTCAAGTGCAGTGTTTATTTATGTTTAAGAAGCTAAAAGATGAAAATTTTAAAAGGGTGAACCTCTGTATTTGTGTGAAAGAGAAACATAAAAAAGTGAAACAACTTTTATATTAGATGTAGTTGCTTGATCTAATTGCACTGGTCGTGTCTCACTGAAAACTCTAGAACTAAAGCAAATCTTAAAATCAATAATTATTAGAAGTCCTTCTAAATGAATTGTTTGGAATTTTCCTTGCTAGAAATTAATAATTTCTCTGACTCTAGGAAGAATATTTTTTTTCTCTGACTCTAGGAAGGAAATTTTTTCACTGTGGGGGTGGTGGAACACTGGAACAGGCTGCCCAGGGGAGTTGTGGAGTCTCCTCTGGAGATATTAAAAACCTGCCTGAATGTGTTCCTGTGTGATCTACTCCAGGTGATCTTGCTCTGGCAGAGAGGTCCCTTCCAACCCCTAACATTCTGTGATTCTGTGATAAAATAAGCTAAAAGGTAGACAGGAGGGAACATAGAATCAATCCCTGCTGACTGTCACTAGATATTTCCTGACCCACTGATACTGTATTTAGAAGAGTATCATCCAGACAAAAGCCACGTCCAGCTTATTGAAGATCTTGGTTTGTATAGTTTCTAAAGCAGAGGAGAAAAGCATATTTTTCCTGGCTACAATGAATGTGGAAGGGCAAGCATCCAAAACAAGCAGAGCTAATTAAGCAAGAAAGCAGCATTGAATATAAATTGACCACGACCATACACAGCCTAAAAATGAATAATAGTCTTGGAGGCTGCATCTATTCAAATGTGTGACTTTTTAAATAATACATGGCTTCATGAATGAATTAACAGATTTTTGAAGAGAAGGAATATTTGATTTCCTTGACATGTTGAGTCACTGAATACCGAAGGATGAAGAACTTCACAGGCAGCTGTGGGGACAACAGGGCACAGGGTTTTATTTTTCCCCCTCACTACAAAGCAGTTTGGGGGTGGAGAGCGACAGCTGTGCCTCTACTCTGGGGGAAACTGAGTCTAGCATGCAGGAGACCAGTCTGCATAGACAGCTGTGAGCTGAGGTGAGTGACATAGGGTACCACACTGGGTGTCATTATTGCTGGTCTCACCAGAGCTGTAAAGGTCCAGCTGCTCTTGAGTCATGGAAGCAATGTTTTCTTCCAAAGCTCTGATTTATACTTTGGCTACTTCTTTTTAATCCTTTGATCCCAGTGCTCTGTAACTAAACAATACCCTGTACAGAGAAATATTTAATCCATTATGTACAGGGAGAAGATCTTCATGACTTCATTTGACACGGCTGCTGAGGGATGCAATCATATTGCCTAACGTTAGGCATCTAATATTAGTTTCTGATAGAGAAAGATTCTTCAGAAAATGAGTCAGAGCACTTCAATTAGTTGTGATTTGCCCTCTGGAAGGACCTCTGTCACCACATTGTGAGGTTTAATGCAACTAACATCTTCACTGGGACACTCAAATGCCAAAAGTTAGGTAAATATGGGGTTGGAACTAGATTATCCTTGAGGTCCCTTCCAGCCCTACCATTCTATGATTCCTCCTCAAGCTTTCATAGCTTTGATACTGTGCCTGATGATCTATCAGAGATCAGAAGGTGATCAAATACACAACAACCTAATTGTGGAAGGTAAGCTGGAGAGGACACTGTTGTTAGGAACAAGTTCTTTACCATAAGGGTAGTGGAACACTGGAACAGGTTGTCCAGGGAGGTAGTTGGGGCTCGACAGGGCTCTGGGCAACCTGATGTAGTTGAGGATGTCCATGATGACTGTAGAGGGGGTTGGACTGGACAACCTGTGGAGGTCTCTTCCAACCCAACCCATTCTGTGATTCCAAGCTAAGGTGCAGCCACATGTGAACATGGCTCCAGCAGCAGCTGACAGCTTAGATCAGTTTTACTTCTATTTTCTACACCTGGCTGCAAGTGCTAGCAGTTGTACCAAGTGATGGAGAAGGGGTAGTTAGGGTTGTGTAGATCTGGATAAGCCCAAGTCAGTCATCAGCCTGCGACCTCTAGCCTGAATAATTGAAATTGAAGCATAGAATGGTTTAGGTTAGAAGGGACCTTAAAGATCATATAGTTCCAATCTCCCTGCCATGGGCAGGGACATCTTCCAGTAGAGCAGGTTGCTCAAGGCCTGGCCTTGAACACCTCAAGGGAGGGGACATCCACAACCTCTCTGGGCAACCTGTTCCAGTGTCCCACCACCCTCACTGCCAAGAATTTCTTCCTAATCTCCAGTCTAAATCTACCCTCCTCAAGCTTCAATACGCTCCCCCTCATCCTATCACTACAAGCCCCTTGTCAAAAGTCCCTCACAGCTTTCTGGTAGGCCCCTTTCAGGTACTAGAAGGCTGCTGTTAGGTCTGTCTGGAGCATTGTTTTCTGCAGCCTGAACAGCCCCAGCTCTCTCAGTCTGGCAAGCACATTGATATACTGATTTTCATAAACATTCCAGTGTCAGAGGGGTACCTTGCTTTCAGTGTACTTTAAGTGCTTTGCATCTGTGGGTTTCTTCATCAAATACAGATCTCTCTGAAGGTTTGACTCAGTAGAGAAGACAATGTCCAATTCCTGAGATTTACAGAATTTCTGAGTGCTGCATTTGTGGGGGTTTTTTTGTGTTTTTTGTTTGGGGTGGTTGTTGTTGTTTTTAGTTTACTGGTGCTCATACAGGAAAAACCTCAGGACCTTTTAAAGCAAAGACATGCAGCAGGCATATTTACCTGACTGCAGCCATTGTCTGATCCTATGCAAGGTACTGCTGTGACTTTTCCCATTCCCATCCTACATTCCAATTCATCTTCAAAAAGAATATTTAGTTTAACCTCTGCTTGAAGAAATGAAATGGAGATCACCTTGATATCAAAACAGAGGAGGTCATATTCAAACAGACTTCAGTGGAATCTGCCTGGAAGTTTGAAATACTCAAATGGCAGGTGTGGGCTAATGAGCACAGAAACAAAGCCCTTCAACTTCTCTAGGGACTCTGTTAATGTCCTCCTTAATTAATCTGTTTGCCAAACAGAGTAAGTTAATTGCAAACCACTTTAAATTATTACCAAATTGCTGACTTCGGTGAGGCTGTAACTTTTCCCTTGTACCTTTGCCTCCCCTCTCCGCCAGAAATTGCCCAACGGACCAGGACAGAGCACACAGCTCGCTCACAGCATGGGGGCGTTTGGTTCGTGTTAGTAAGGGTCAGTCTTTGCCACCCGAGATGAGCTGAAACCTTTGCTCTTGTTTACTCATTAAATGTATAAAGAAAAGAAGCCATCCTCGGTGGATTTACAGAGCATTTGAAGGGCAGCCTCTTGTAGTGGAGGATGTCTCTGTTGACTGCAGGGAGGGTTGGACAAGGTGACCTTTGGAGGTCCTCTCCAGCCCGGACCCTTATGATTCTATGATGAGTTCTGAAGCAGCCTGCTGTGTATGTATACTGTTTCACTGTCCCCAGCCTTTCGGCTTTCACAGGCTCCTGAACAGCTCACGGGTGCGCTGCCCGGGACGGCCAGCCATAGCAGCCACCCCGCTACCGCGGCTGGCTCCGGGACACTCCCTGCCGGCGGCGGTCAGGCAGCAGCCCGAGCATCGCTCCCCGCCCGGGAAGGAAGGCAGAGGTAACCAGACCAACCTGCTCTGCGCTCCCGGGGGCAGTGGCGGGAAGGGCGCGCCAGGTGGCGCCACTGTCCCTCCGTTCCCCGCGCCCGCTCTAGCGTTCGGCGCCCCGGAAGCATTCCTCTCTCTTCTGCTCCTTACCCGGAGGCTATTCCGGCTCGGTCTCCGCTCCGGCCAGTGCTTCCCGGTCTTGGTCGGGGCTGAGAGCAGCGAGTGGGTAGCGGTGCGTGCTAGGCAGGTTTGGGCCGGCGTCACCATGGCGGCGCCGGCGTCCTCGGCCCCGCCGAAGAAGATCGTGGCTCCCACCGTGTCACAGATCAACGCGGAGTACGTGACCCAGGTAGGGTCGGCGCAGGAGCGAGCGGTCTGTGGGGGCTCCGGGTCGTCTCTCCGGTCTCCGCGGGCAGGTGCTGATGTGTTGTACAGTTATTGTATCACTGCAAATGAAAATATTTACGTATTTTTTTAAAATTTATTTGTTTTTCCTTCATACAGTTAGCAAATAAATACTGGGCTCCCCATGTGAAGAAAAAATTGTCTTTTGATTCGAAGGTAAGTGCTTCTCCTGGAATTGTTTTGGAGTGTAAATGAATGAATATCAACCCTTGCCTGATGGGCTAACCTCCAGTGCTGTGTAGGAGATTGCTTGGAAGGTTGTTGTTTAACACACTGAAATTTTTTGTGCATCCTTATTTTATAAATGTAAACACTGTTATGGAGGTTTGCTGTAGCAGTGGAGTTGTTCTATGTGTTACTTGTTCGGCTCATTTTGGCCGGGAACTTGTGAGAGTAAAGGACTGTTGAACATCTCCTTTGAGATTAAAAGATGTTGAGGAGGAAGTACTCTCAGAAAGCAATGGAGGATAAAAGGTGCAGGAATTCCTGCAGTGTATGCTTTCTTCAGAGAGTTTTGGTCAGACAGCTGATCAGATCAGTGCTGTTCTGGTGGATATCTGTGTTTTCAGTTGTTAAAGTTTGTCATGATGCATTTGGTTTTCTGTTGGGTTTTTTACTCTGGGATTCTTAAAGGTTAAGTTTTATTTCCTTTTCGAGTACATGACTGACTGTCATTCCAGCTTCAGTTTACTCTCTTTGTAGTATTTATGATAGTATTTTTCTATTACCGTTAGAACTAGAAGCTGAATTTCATCCTTCATATGACATTCAAAGTGTGCCTACTGCAAGAGGTAGTGCAGATTACACAGAATCATAGAATGGTTATAGAATGGTTCGAGTTGGAAGAGACCTCCAAAGGTCATCTTATTCAACCCCCCTGCAGTCAGTTGGGACATCCTTCACTAGATCAGGTTGCTCAGAGCCTTGTTGAACCAAACTTTGAATATCTTCAGGGATGGGGACTCAGCTGCCTCCCTGGGCAACCTGTTCAGTGCCTCACCACCCTCATGGTAAAGAATTTGTTCCTAACATTCAACTTAAATCTTCTCTCATTTCACACCACTGCCTCTTGTTGTATCACTGCAGGCCTTTGCAAACAGTCCCTCTGCAGCCTTCTTATAGGCCTCCTTCAGGTACTGGAAGGCTGCTATTAGATCTCCCCTGAGCTTTCTCTTCCCCAGCTCCTGTTGGAAAAATGAGGTAAAAAGTGAGGTAAAAAGAGATTTGATTAAGTGCCAGAAGAAACAGCAACAACAAACGAGTTGATGCAGACTTGACTCTTGAAGACTGTTCTTGATATTCAACAATAGACTAACAATGAAATGTTTGTCTTTATAGAAAAATCTTGGTAAGGTTAGTCCTTCCAGAGAACTGAATGAAGGCCCTCTCAGTTCCCTGCCACTGTGTGCTGTCCCCTAAGTTGATTCATTTCCTTGATGACAGTGTATGTTTGTGAAGCTTTTGCACTCCTCAGAGCTAAGACATAATTGTTAACAACTATCAAATAGCAGGAAGCAGAGACTAACTAATTCAGAATAACTTTGATTATGGAAAATGCCTTAATACATTTTAAATAGCTTTATGGAGTATATAAAATTCTTAACCATTTTTTAAAAAATATTCTTTCCTATAGGTTGTTGAAGATGTGTATATAAAAGAAATTGTCAGGTCCAAGTAAGTATAGGAGTCACTTTAAGCTACAAGCATTCCAGTATTACCTGTCTTGAAGTGGTTCCTGATGTTTCATAGAATATTTTAAAATGCATGAACATGTTGAAAGTAGATGAAAATCATAGAATTGTAAGGGTTGGAAGGGGCCTCAAGAATCATCTAGCTCTAACCCCCCTCCCATGGGCAGGGACACCTCACCCTAGATGAAGTTGCTCAGAGCCACATCCAGCCTGGCCTTAAAAAATTCAGGGATGGGGTTTCTGCCACCTCCCTGGGCAACCTGTTCCAGTGACTTGAATACGTTTGAGTCATTTAATCATTATCATGTTTCAAAGTCTGAATGTGTCAAGAAGTTCATAAGGTCATGATAGGTTTGGATAGAATATTGTTTGATTCCATGATCTGGTGGTTTGTTGGCTTGGATCAGCAATAGTGTCACCAGCAGGAGTAGGGAAGTAATTGTTCCTCTGTGCTTGGTATTGGTGAGGCCACACCTTGAGTTCTGGGTTCAGTTTGGGCACCTCAATACCAGAAAGATGATGGGCTGGAGTGGGTGCAGTTAAGAGCAACTAAGCTGGTGGACGGCCTAGAGAATGAGTCTGATGAAGAGTGGCTGAGAGTAGCTGGCACTGTTTATTTTGAGGCAGAAGAGGCTGAGGGGAGTAAGACCTTGGAAACAGTGAGGCAGAAGTAATTCCTGGATCTGGTTTTGCCATTTAACAAAAATAAGGGAAAACACAACCATTTTTCATGCAGCTCTGTATGGAGGCTTTCTTTACTGTGCTAATTGATTACTTTTCCCTTTTTAGGTTTGCTATTAGAAAGATAATGCTTCTTGAATTCAGGTAAGCTAATTGGAGTGGAATTTTAAGGTCTTCTCTTTTGGAGGAGCCCATGAAAAAGAGAAGCAAGTGCAGGGCAGCAAGTCAGCTAGAATGTGGCATACTCATTTGTTTTTGCTTACTAAAATGTAAGAAAATTAAGTGAAGAGAGCTTAATTTAAGGCAGAAATGATTTAATAATCTCAAGTATCTTGATTTATGATTATGAATTTTTAGTGTAAGTGAAGCACTGAAGAAGAGAATATGAGTGAAACAGATGAAAACCATGGGTCTGTTATTTGAAATGTGTCATTTAAGCTTAAATTGGAACTCAGTAAAATGAGGAAGATTTTAGATTAAGTCTCTTACAGTGAGGGTAGACATGAATT
The DNA here is from genome assembly GCA_013399055.1 of Ramphastos sulfuratus. Classification (NCBI taxonomy): domain Eukaryota; kingdom Metazoa; phylum Chordata; class Aves; order Piciformes; family Ramphastidae; genus Ramphastos; species Ramphastos sulfuratus. The sequence continues at coordinate 4,738 of WBNM01027997.1, read as the reverse complement.
GTCCTGCAGCACCGTCACTGACATTTGCTTCACTTGAAAAGAAATGAAAATCTGTTCTAAAGATTCTTACAGCTACTTCAGACTTCCCTGGAAGAACCTCTAGAACATGTCTAAAATGATGTAAAATTAATACTGGCAGTGTTTATTTATTTAAACCCACAACATTTAGTGTTCTCTTTGGCTCTGTTTTCTCTCTCGAATCTTACGAGCAGATAGAATGAGATGATCCTTGGCCCAGACAGGTTGTTTGTTTCAAAATCAGGTATAATTAGTACCACTAACTAGTAAAGTAGGGCAAACTTCTCTCTGTTTCCTGCTTCTTTATCAGAAAAGGCAGAAGAGAAAACACAAGCTATGGTTTGGAGTTTGACACTAACAGATGGCAAGCTGGTAGCATGACTTGCAGAATTTGTATGGCAGCACTACCATGGAGTTAGAGGGTTTTTATCCTTTCTGAAAGCATTTTTCATGTTACTAGCCTGTAGTGTAATCATAGGATTTCCTACATCCCTATCTAATGCCATTTATTCTGTAAATAATTTGCTCTCTTCTCACCACTTCCATCTCTCCCATCAAACTCTTCTGTCTTCACGCACAGGAGATTTTCCTCTCCTTTCTTTCTTGTTCACACATATTGATCCTCGCTTTGGGGCATAATAGTGCTTTTACTGAAATGGGTTGAAGTTAATTGGAATTTCTGGGTGAAATGCTGTATGAAGTTCTGGGAAGTTTTTGAGGGTTTGGGGAGTTAACCCTGTCCCGCCAACAGTTCCAGACTCTTGGGAAGCAGAATGTATTTCATCTTACATATACCTATGAAGTTGGCTCAGCTCCACCTGAACTTATGTGTTTTGAATGAGTTCCCAGAGACTGTAAATCCCTGTCTGACAGCAGAATCACAGAATGTATCTGCTTGGAAGAAACCTCCAAGATCATCCAAGTCCAACCTTCAACCATGGCTGAGCCTTTTGCTCCTGGTTACATACAAATGATCACTGCCTTTTTTTACCACCATCTCTGTCTTACCTGAACCTGTTGAAGTAGCTTACTGTAAGACATCAGAAAAGTAAGCTGTGGAGAAAAGTAAATGGTAAAACTGAGGTGGCTCATGAGAAGAGCCAAATGAATGTTAGAGCAAGCACTGAGGGGAAGGATTGGGTGAGCAGTGTATTTAGAGAGAAACAAGACTTTGCACTTTCTAGTAGCACTTGTGAAAATATCACAAGGTGCAGATGCACTGCTGAGCATGAGGGATTTGGGAATGGCCTCAGAAGTAGCTACCCTGCATAACTTGAAGAGGAAGTTAAAGGAGGAAGGCACTTATTTATCCAAATAGCATTTCATCTCTTAAGGTCTGGTTTTAAATTCTTATATGAGCAGTGTGCCATATTAATGAAGAAGAAATACTTGTGCTGGCAAACTGCTATTTCCCTGTGTCTAGTAATTTCTTTTCACCTTCTTGCAAACAATCACTCAGGTAATATTCAATACTTTGTTTTACTCACACAGTAATGTAATATTTTTGTTGCCTTTATAGGGTTAGGAGCATAAAATAGCTCTAGATGATTCCTGATTCATAATCCATGAAGGGATATTTAGTAATGCAAATACTGTTAGGTAGTTGTCATTTGCATCTTCCACTAGGAAATGCTGCATGTGATGTTCTTTAAACAAGTGAAGTCTTTGTTCTCCTTTTGGAATAATAAAATGAATTCATGTTATGGATTTGTACTGAGCTGCACTTGTTACACATGACACCCCCCTGGTGATTGGGTCTTCCTGATAAGGAAATCATCTGTCCCTTATAGCAGTTATGGAATCTAATAAGTTTTGCTGCAGTGACCTAGATGAGAGGTAACTTCAGGAACTTCAGATGAATTTAAGTGAGAGAAGGGAAGGAACCCCTGTGGATAACAGCTCTTTTAAATGAGTGACAGATTATGTGGGTGGCAGCAGCTAATGAAATATTCTTTGTCTTTTCACAGCCAGTACCTTGAAAATTACCTATGGATGAATTATTCTCCAGAGGTGTCCAGTAAGGCATATTTAATGTCAATCTGCTGCATGGTGAATGAGAAGTTCAGAGAGAATGTCCCTGCGTGGGAGGTAACCAATTTTGATTACAACTGGAACTGAGTTTTGATCTGCAAGTTGCAGCTTTCATGGTGTGCTCACTTGCACTGTCAGAGGTTAGCAAAGCTTGTAGTGTTGAAAGGGAATGGTACCTCAGCTGGTGTTCTGTGCAGAGAAAGCCACTTGCAGAGAAGTTCTTCCTTTGGTATTGAAAGGAAAAAGGATTTTTCCATTTGTGGATATAAGGTGACAGCACAGGAAGTCTAACATAATATCCATTGGCATCTTACTTAAAACCTGTGAATATGATTTTGTAGCTCTGTTGCATGAAACTTTCTACTGAGATAATCTCTTACTCTGCTTTTGTGTATCCTGGTTTAGTGGATTAATAGGTTTAGAAATTATTTGGTGCTTCTACAACACTCTAGTTCTCAAAGACCATCTCAGCACCATGAATCTCAGGAATTCTGTGTGAGTCTTATTTCCAAAGCACACTTACCAATGACAGTGCCATTACTTTGGTGCTGCTAAAGCAGAAAGGGCGAATAACTTGTTCCTGTGTTGTTTATGTCTGTCTGTAGTCCTGACATACATACTGGGACAAAATGTGTGCTGTGTTTTACTTTCCAAACATAATTAAATTTATTTGATAGTTGGCTGCTGTTGTAAAGAAACCATTTTATCTCAATGACTACTTGGTTTGTCTTTTTCCTGCTGAGGTGGCAAAATGGAAGTTACTCAACCATAATTAATCTCTGGTGTCTTTTACTTGCAAGTCACTAACCAGCTGCCATAGTTGTGGCCCAAATCTACCAATTCTCTTCTATCCTGTGTCATTTTACAGTAAGCCTGTGCAGCCACTGGTTGAACATCTCCACAATGTAATCCACTCCTGCTTCTGTTCAGTTTGTTCAATGCATCGCCTATGTTAAACTACACAGAAGTCAGTAGTGACAGCAAGAGCTTTCCCATGGTGTGAGGATCCTTGCTTAGCAGGATCTCATTAGAAGTCTGTAGTGACAGCAGGAGTCTTCCCATAGTGTGAGAATCTAATATGCCTGTTTTGATTGTGCTGTCTGGCCAGAATAAGTGAAAAAGAGGAAACCTAATCCTTCCTTTTTTGGATGTAAATGGATTTAGGGAGCTTAAGCTAAATTACGTGAATGAAGATTGAAATTATTTGTACCATCTTGACTCAGAATCAGCTGTTTCTTCTTCTTCTATTCCTAGACATTCAAAAAAAAGCCAGAACATTTTCCCTTTTTTTTCAAATGCATTCTGGAAGCATCACTGGTGGAAAATGACAGTGAATACTCTCTACATGAACAGACAGTCCTGCTGCTTTTCCTTGATCACTGCTTCAATAGTCTGGTATGTTACAAGTAACTGTGAAACTTCCACTGTCTTTATGCCCTTCTGTGTTAATAGGAGTTTGAGCAGTTTGTTTCTAAGATAGATGAAGCAAAATTGTCATTTGAGGAAGAAGATGGTACTTGAGGGCTTTTACCTCTCTTTCTTGGACTCTTGCTTTATCTCATCAGATTTGCTTTGCTTTGACAGAAGGTTATAGAAAAGACTTGAAATTGGAGGACTGGCACTTACTGCAATTTATGCAGACTTATATTTAAAACAGTACTTTAAAAATATTTGTGTTTTAAAAGGTGTCTAGAAGCAGGTTAGTTACTACTGTGCTTTTCTTAGTTTGGCTGGGAAATTGCACGACATTTATTTCCACTACCTATTGAGGAAGACAGTGTTTTTTCTCACTTTCAAACCCAGGTTTAAGTGAGAGAGGAAAGAAAGAATCACAGAATATTAGGGATTGGAAGGGACTCCAAGAGGTCATCCAGTTCAGCCCCCCTGCCAGAGCAGGATCACCTAGAGTAGGTCAGACAGGAAGGCATCCAGGCAGGTTTTGAATGTCTCCAGAGGAGACTCCACAACCTCTCTTTGTAAGAAAACTTTGTGAATCCAAATCACAGTCAGAGTTGCAGAGAGAACATTTGAAAAAAAACCAGTTGTACTTCCCAGAATTGTAGACAAAATTAGTTATTTCAGATGATGATAGAATCATAGATGGGTTTGGGTTGGAAGGGACCTTAAAGATCATCTAATTCCAACCTCCCTGTGATGTGCAGGAGCACCTCCCACTGGACCAGGTTACTCAAGGCCACATCCAACCTGACCTTCAACAGCTCTGGGGAGGGAGCATCCACAACCTCTCTGGGCAATCTGTTCCAGTGTCTCACCACCCTCACTGGGAAGAATTTCTTCCTAATCTCCATTATTCTTCCCTCTTCCAGTTCAAAGCCATTGTCCCTCATTCTGTCACTACAAGCCCTTGTAAAAAGTCCCCTCCCAGCCCTCTTGTAGCCTTCAGGTACTAGAAGGTCTGCTTTAAGATGTGCCCAAAGCCTTCTCCAAGCTGAACAGCCCCAACTCTCTTGGCCTATCCCCACGGGGGAGGTGCTTCAGCCCCCTGATCATTTTTGTGGCCTCTTCTGGACCCATCCAGCAGTTTGATGTCCTCATGCTGGGGGCCCCAGGACTAGATGCAATGGAAAGATTGCAGATGAAGTGGAAGGAACTTGATAAATCAAAGGCTTTGTGAGTGAAACAAGTAGAGAAAACACAGTAAGAAGGCTCAGTTCAAGAATCATAGAAT
>WBNM01027996.1:0-19558 GCA_013399055.1 Ramphastos sulfuratus | reverse complement strand
ACCCTGGTGGACCAGGACTTGCCTCTATCTGTGTTTGTGTGTAGTGGCTATTAGGCTGAGACTATTTGATGCACATCACAAAGTTTCTTCTGATGCTGGTGGAATAGAAGGATGAAAATATTGGAATGTTTGGCTGATGATGTGATTAGAAGGAGGAATTTTATAATGAAAATACTGATCCAAGCAGAAATCATTTATTTTTAAGGAAGGAAGGGTTATGTAATCTTCATATGGTTGAAAGAAAGCACAACCAGTCAGTCATTTTGCTCCTCTCCAAATAATTAATAGTTTACTACCATTTCCTTCTTTAGGGCTGTTGCTGATAGAATTGCATATTTAAAATGCAGGCTATTATAGTGTTTGTAAAAACTACATCCCATTATGAAATAAATTAATCATTCATCTGTGATGGTCATGAAAATGAGTGAGGTTATTCTTTTCTCTTCCTTTCTTAATCCTTGGATTTTACCTATAGCCTGCGTGCAAGTAATGCACATTAGTCAATTAATAGGCTGTTAAATGACAACAGTTCCGGGCAATTTAATTACTGTTGGTAAAATAAGAAATGAATTATTGCATGTCAGTAACTAATTTCAGCTCCTTTCCTTGGAACAAATCAACTTTGAATGTGATGGCTTATTGAGGAAAAAAAACATAATTGCTTCCTTGCACATGCAAATTGCTGAGTCACTTCTTGGAGGAAAAAAAAAGTAAATACTTCTTCAAAATCTTCTCCTTCCCTCCTAGTACCAGGCAAAGTCTGTTTATAAGGTATGCTGCTGTTTCTGGACTACAGTAAACAAATATAATAAATAAATAATAAAGGAAGAAAAATAACACACAAACCAGAATGTTCTTCCCTCTACTTCAGCCGTTCTCTATGTTCATATAATAAATACATTGAAATGAATGAACTTTAACCATCAATTAACATATGTAATCCTGCAGTAAATTAAGACATATTTGCTGTAGCTGCTGATATTATAGGGTAGCTTGCACAATGGCATTTTGTAATTGGGCATTAGCTTTCTTTTTTGAAGTACCAGGAAATTAGTTTGCATGGATAATAACAGCCAGCAGAGCAATTTAGAATCCTAGATTTTATCGACTCTGCAGAACATTAGGACATGACCAGAACATGTTTTTTTTTTTTGTGATGAACTCACGTCCATCAGGAACAGTGTGACCAGCATAGAATCATAGAAATCAACCAGGTTGGAAGAGACCTCCAAGATCATCCTGTCCAACCTATCACCCAGCCCTATCCAATCAACTACACCACGGCACTAAGTGCCTCATCCAGTCTTTTCTTGAACACCTCCAGGGACGGTGTCTCCATCACCTCCCTGAGCAGCCCATTCCAAAGCCAATCACTCTCTCTGTGAAGAACTTCCTCCTAATACCCAGCCTATACCTCCCCTGGCACAACTGGAGACTGTGTCCCATTATTCTGTTGCTGGTTGCCTGGGAGAAGAGACCAAACCCCACCTGACTACAGCCTCCTTTCAGGTAGTTGTAGACAGCAATGAGGTTACCCCTGAACCTCCTCTTTTCCAGGCTAAACAACCCCAGCTCCCTCAGCCTCTCCTCACAGGGCTGTGCTCCAGGCCCCTCACCAGCTTCGTCACCCTTCTCTGGACATATTCCAGTACCTCAACATCTCTCTTGCACTGAGGGGCCCAGAACTGGACACAGCACTCAAGGTGTGTCCAGTGCTGCGTACAGGGGAAGAATAACCTCCCTTGTCCTACTGGCCACACTGTTCCTGATCCAGGCCAGGATGCCACTGGCTATCCTGGCCACACTGATGGCTCATGTTGAGCCTACTGTCTACCAGTACCCCCAGGACCCTTTCTGCCTGGCTGCTCTCCAGCCACTATGTCCCCAGCCTGTAGCACTTCTTGGGGTTGTTGTGGCCAAAGCAGGACTAAGAAGTGATTTTCCCCCTGTACTCAGCAGTGGTGAGGCTGAATTTTGAATACTGGGTTCAGTTTTGCAGCCCTCACTAGAACAAGGATACTGAGATGTTGCAGTGGTTCCAGAGAAGGGCAAAGCAAGTCATGAACAGTCTAGACATGTTGATGGAAATGGAATAGTTTAGCCTGGAGAAAAGGAAGCTCAGAGGAGCTCAAGATATTCACACATACAGTAGTACAGATGGAATCATCCTGCCTGTGAGAGCAGACTGCTTGAAAACACATCACACCTACAAAGTCCTTAAATTCTGATGAGAGCATCAGCTTCAACCAGTTTGGCTTCTCCAGCTTTGGTTCAGATTAATCCCAGGTCCAGGCATCAGGAATTGCTTAAAGTCTGTGTAATTCATCAACTATAGATGTGGATTTGCAGGTTAACAGATACACCATGCTAATGTAGTGTCACCATGGTCATCACCTAGCCAAAAGGTACTGGTTTTGTTCTTTGCCAGTATACAGATCACTGTTGTCTATAAATAGAAGCAACAAAGAGAACAATTTAATGTTTATCGCAAAGAATAATGGAATTCACAAACTTGCTCTGAAACAGTGAGCTCTGGAAAGTTCATGTATTCCTTTGGGAGCAGAAAAAAAACATCTTTCCTCCACCTATCCACATTTATGTCACGCCCAATGCAATTACTCTGGACCTGAACATTCCTTGTAAATCCCCAACAATTCCAAGAGCTGGAGTCCCATTTATGGACATGCACTTTGCCAGAGAGAACCTTACTGCATTTATTTCCTCTTAGAGCTGCACAGACAGACACCAGGAAAGAAATGATCCATCTGAACCATTTTCCGCTTTAGCGCTTCCATAAAGAAGCAAAAGCTTCTTTAAGGAGGTTTTGCTGAGCTGGATGATACCTTCAGTCCAGAAAGAGTTCAGCCACCACCCTGGACTAGTTACATCCCTGTTTCTTAGGAACATACTTTCAGTTGCACAGGACCTTCTCTTGAGTTGGCAAGTCTCCACACATATTTACACAGCAAATGCAATCAGAAGCAGTTACAAAGGACAGCAGAGGTAGTAACAGGAAAACTATGGCCAGATACAGTTTGTGTCACAATGCATCATTAATTATAAAACCTCTTTAAATAAGAACATCCAAAGGTATCCAGAAGGCTGAGCACCAGTCTAGAGAACAGAAGCAAGAAATGTTGCGTGCACCATCCTGAAAGGATATTTCAGGGAGCCTTTTCTCACAGCACTGAACTCTCCACTACCTTTCCTTTTCTCCTATAAAATACCTAGTTATAGACAGGATGGAGCAAATACCTCCTCAGGGAATGGATTACCCATTATGTGCTATGTAGTAAGACACAGGATTTCATAGAGGTATCCTAGAAGGGACTTTGCACTCAAAAGGCAGACCACAGAATTTTAGGAAGTACCTGATTATCACTGTTCTTCAAACCTTCAGCTAAGCACCCTCAAGCACATCTATATAACTCTCTTCTGATGTCCATCCTTTCTCTAGTTAGCAATCACAAGGAATTATTATATTAGAATGCTTTCAGAGCATGGGAGAGGGGGAAAAAAAATCTATCAGGCATTTTATAATGCAAATATGTCTTTTCAGGACTTGTAGAGTGAATGAATCCAGGAGTTATTGTCCCTTCATCTTTTAAGCTCTCATCTTCCAAAGCCTCTGGCACATTCAACATTTTCGTTAAGTATTAGCTTTGAAAGTAGCAGATTTCAGAGCTGCTTTCAAAGGAAACTCACATTTGGTCCTCCATTTGTAACAGAGATTTACAATTTAGTTATCTATTGTGAATAATTAGTCTCCTAGAAATTGCTTTGGTAACATTTAACGTGACACGGGTTCTCTGCTCTGCTCTCATTTCATATTTCAACATTTTATATTGTAGCTCCCTTTTGACAAACCCTATTAACCAAACCTTCCAGGCCTTACTGAAAATGTCAGGCTACAGAAAACAGATAAGAATTGTCATTCTGCAGAGCCAGCAGAAGCCTGATGACTTGAAGCTGGCAATGCTTTACTAAAGCTATAACTCACAGGGCAAGAGAAGCAACAGCATCAATTGCTGGGGCAATGGAAAAGCGAATATGGCAAGATGCTTTACAGTTCGCTGTGTTCCATAGTGAGCTGCTGTCTTCCTTTTCTCTGAAAACCTACTGAAATTGTGCCCTCCAAACAAGACAGTGATGAATTGAGTAAGATTAAACTGCATGTCTGGGTTCCAATGCAGTGACCAGCACAGGACCCAACATTCCAAACCACGTTTGATTACAGACTCTTGCTAAACCACGGTTTTAAGAAATTTATCTAAATTCCAGTGGCCTTATATAGATAACGTTAAAAGCTGAAGAGAAGAATGTGAGTGCTTCTTGACATCCACCCTTTAGATATTGGTAAGTACTGAGAAGATCCCCTGTCTGCTCTTCTCCAAGCTAAACAGTCCCAGGTCTCTCAGTCTTTCCTGCTCCAATCTTCTCATCAATTTTGTAGCCTTTATTGGCCTCTCTCCAGTAGTTCCTTGTCACTCTTGAAATGAAGAACCCAGAACTGGATGCAGTACTCCAATACTCTAGAACAGTGTAGAAGGGAAGGAAAACATCCTTTAACTTCCTGGTAACACTCTTCTTAACGTACCCCAAGATACCACTGACCTTCCTGGTCTCATGAGCACATTGCTGGCTTATGGTGAACTTGTCCACCAGCACTCCCAGGTCCTTCTCTGCAGAGCTGCTTTCCAGCAGGCCAACCCCTAACCTGTACTGGTGCATGGGGTTATTCCTCTCCAGGTGCAGTGTATATCAAGTCATTTAAATACTTTAAGGACACAACACCCAAGGTTAGAAGATGGTTTTGTGTAATTTGAAAAACTGTGTCCTCTTAGGATTTAAAAATTGCATTTTCTACCTGCAGATGAAGAAGCAAAATTTAGCATTTATGCCATTTATGGCAGCTGCTTCACATCATTCTGCTCACAAGACCAGGTCTCATGCTAGGGTCTATAGAGCTGGATGCAGTACTTCAGGCAAGGTCTCACAAGAGCAGAGCAGCCCAGGATATGGTTGGCTTTTTTTGATGCCAGCATGCATTGCCAACTCATGTCAAGCACCTCAGAAACAATTATTACCATGTCCTTCTCTGCAGGGCTACTCTTAACATACTCATCGCCCAGCCTGTATTCATTGTGGCTGGTTCAGAACTTAGCATTTTGCCTTCCTGAACTTCATGAGACTGGCATGGGCCCACCTCTCCAGCCTAACAAGGTCCTTCTGGATGGCATTCGTTCCGGTCAGCATGTCCACCACGTGACATGGCGTAGGGTCATCAGCAGACTTGCTGAGTGTGCGCCCAACCCTACTGTCCAGAGTGTGGTCAAACTGCGCTGGATCCAACACTGATCCCTGAGGAACTCCACTTGTCACAGGTCTCCATTTGGACATTGAGCTGTTGACCTCACATCTTTGAGAACAGCCATCAAGCCAATTCCTTATCTACATTGTTTCCCCTGTTCTTCCTTTTGTCACTAATGTACTTTAAAAAATACCTCTTGTTAACATTGATGTCTCTAGCCAGATTTGAGACAGCTAGAAGTTAAGGAATGAAGCTATATTTACAGCTTAGCACAATTTACAAGCATATATATATATAAAATATACACAAATATTTAGTTATATACAAGTTAAAAGTAATACAGAAACATAAAATCCCTCCCAAAACAATCAGACTGCCAAGAAGCTCCAACCCAAACCTCCTCCCCCACTTTGTCCTCTTTCTCTCCTTTCAGAAATAACCAGATCAATCCCCATATATCTCATGTGATAGATCTGGAGAGATCTGAGGTGAGATGTCAAGAAAAAGACAACAAAAAGGTTAGGGGGAAAAAAAGGTTAGGTCACATTAGAGTTAAGGCAGATGCCACCACGCAGACCACCAGAGAGGAGAAGTAGTGAGAACTGAGAAGTGTGTGAGAAGTGTCTTATCTGTATTTTGACCAGTTGTGCTTCGCAGAAGAATCAATGATACAGGTTACTGTTGTGGTTGTTTTATTTTTTTTTGTTTTCACAACTAAGGGTTTTCTCTCAATAAAATATTCCAATTAGCCTCAAACCAGCACACCTGTGTGACCAGGCCCCTCCTCTCCTTCCAGAGAGGGGCCACATTTCCCGTTTTTCCTTTTGTCACTAACGTACTTAAACAAACAAACACCACCAAACAACTGTTGTTATCTTTGATGTCTCTAGCCAGATTTGAGTCTGTTTAGCCCTCAGCTTTCCTAACCTGGTTCCTGGCTGTCTGGACAACTTCTGTGGATTCCCTCCAGGTTACCTGTCCCAGTTTCCACCCTCTGTAGGCTCTCTTTTTGCAAAGAAGCATCCAGGAGCAAACTGCTCATCCATGCAGTTCTCCAGGCATTCTTACTCATCTTCGTCAGAATGCACTGCACCCTGCGGTCCCTTCTGCACCAGCTGCCACACCAGGCAGAGTGAGACGCCTGCTCCTGCCGGCTCTTTGCCCTTTCTCGGGTTCCCTTGCTCCAGTCACCCCCCGTCCCTCTCAGACTAGCACGCAGCCGCAGAATGTATCGCTCCTTTGCTCTGTGCTAAGTGAGCACTTTCCTCTGGTGCTCGCAAGCAACGTGCACTGCTTGTGACGCCCACCCGCTGCTTGTTTGCTCCCGAACGGTTCACGGGACCGGCGTGGTCTCGGTGCCGGTTGCCGCCTTGACGCCGCGGGCAGCTCTGCCGCCGGTGGTGCTTGCTCGGCGCGCGCCACCTCAGCAGCCCTCCCATGAGCTCCAGGCTCCCAGGCCAGGCCAGGCACTACTGCCGGCTTCAAAAAGCCTCTCAAACAGCCTTTTACCAGCCGTTTTTACCATAAATACCCTGCCACTAAAGCCGGTCGCGGCGAGCGACCGTTGCGGCCTCGACGCCGCTTCTAGCCCTGCCGCCAGCGGTGCTGACTCCTCCCTCCCCACCTCGGCAGCCCGCCCACGAGCTGCAGGCTGCCAGGACAGGCCAGCCGCTTTTGCCGGCTTCGTAAAGCCTCTCGCAAAGCCTTTTACCAGTCACTTTAACCACAGATGCCCTCCGCGGTGCGCTTACCTGCCACTGAAGCGGTTTCCCCACAGCAAGTGGCGGCTGCCGCCCCGCCACAAACTCCCGGCGGTGGTGCTGGCCCTGCCCGCAGGCTGCCGGCTCCCAGCACGGGCCAGCAGCCTTTCCGGTTTGAAAGGCTTGTCTCTTTCTGCCGCGGACCCTTTCCGCAATGCCGGCTTACCTGCCGCGGGCGCTGGTTTTCTGGGTGTGACGGTCAGCGCCTTCACACCGCCTTCACCTGCCCCTAACTCCCCGCCGTGGTGCCGGTGCCGGCCTCTGCACAGCCCAGGCGCCTGCCTGGCTGCAAAAAGCCCCCAGATCGCACTTCGCTGGCCCTTCTCCCCACGGCTCCCTGCCCTGGTGCGGACTTAACCTGCTCTGAAGACGGTCTCTTGCATCATAGAGTCGTAGAATGCATTAGTTTGGGAGGGATCCTGGGAGGTCATCTCATCCAACTTGCCTGCAGTGAGCAGGGACATCAACAGCTTGAATGTCTGCAGGGATGGGGCCCTCCACCCCACCTCTGACAACCTGTTCCAAGATTTCACTACGCTCATTGTGAAAAACTTTCTCCTGGTGTCCAATCTAAATCTACCCCATTTAAAACCACTGTCCCTTGTCTTACCATACAAACTCTCCTAAACAGTCCCTCACAGCCTTCCTGTAGAGTTCCCTTCAGATACTGAAATGCTTTTGTAAGGTCTCGCTGAAGCCTTCTTCAGGCCGAACAACTCTGTGATAAATGAGACTTGTGAACTCTATATAATACAGAGTTGCAAAAAAACTCGGTTTAGTAATTTTTAAGTGAATAAAAACAAGCAAACAGCACTAGGTGCGTAGGGGAGTCTCCACCCACCAACAACGCAGCCACTGCACTTCTCCCCTCAGTTTGTATTTCCTCTGCCAGGAATGGGCATGGACCTCTATGCACATGTTCCCTAGTCCTGTTAGGGTCTTCTCTGTCTTCACCTGGTGGTCGTTGGGATGCAGTTCGAGTCCTGGGCTGCATCAAGAGCAGTGTGGCCAGCAGGGCAAGGGAGGTGATTCTGCCCCTTTACTCTGCTCTCGTCAGACCCCACCTGGAGTCCTGTGTGCAGTTCTGGAGCCCCCAGCACAGGAAGGACATGGAACTGTTGGAGTGGGTCCAGAGGAGGGCCATGAAGATGATCAGAGAGCTGGAGCAGCTCTGCTATGAGGACAGGCTACAAGAGTTGGGGCTCTGCAGCCTGGAGAAGAGAAGGCTTCAAGGAGACCTTAAAGTAGCCTTCCAATATCTGAAGGGGGCCTACAGGAAGGCTGGAGAAGGATTATTTACAAGGTCTTGCAATGACAGGATGAGGGGCAACGGGTTTAAACTGGCAGAGGGGAGATTGAAACTGGATGTTAGGAGGAAGTTCTTTCCAGTGAAGGTGGTGAGACACTGGAACAGGTTGCCCAGGGAGGTTGTGGCTGCTCCCTCCCTGGAGGTGTTCAAGGCCAGGTTGGATGAGGCCTTAAGTGGCCTGTACTAGTGGGAGGTGTCCCTGCCTATGGCAGGGGGTTGGAACTAGATGATCCTTGAGGTCCCTTCCAACCTTACCATTCTATGATTCTATGATTACCATGAAGGTTGTTGCTCACATCACTACAGCCATATGGCCTTGTGATGTGACAAGCTAGGCCTGGCGATTAAAGTCCTTATCTTTCCTAAAAGGTCTCATCAGCAGCTGCCCTCACCAATAAGGCTTACCACCTATTGCCTGTGTGATGGTAAATGATTATAGGCAGACGAATCTGCTTCATTTTAATCAGTTACTTAATCAGCTTGCTTGGAATGAACTGGTTTGGCTCAACAGACTGAGTGACAAAACATGTCAAAGTGAAGGGTGCAATAAAAATGTCCTGATAAAACATGGAAAAGTGATAGCATCATTCTTTTTATTTACTCTTTTGTTTCTATCAAAGCAAGTTAACCTCAGCTTCTTTCATTCATCTTTTGTTGTTATTGCTGGGAAATTTAGTATTTAGCTCAAGATGTTTCGCATGATGAATTATTAAAAATCTTTAACTGTTGGACAACCTTCTAGAGGTATAAGGTTTAAAAAAAAAAAAAAATTATCCCTTGTTTTGCTGTGAGGGGAGACAGCTAATGAAAAATGGTCCAGAATTATTGTGAAACAATTGTCTGTAGTGTAATCAAGTCTGCTTCTGCCCTCCAACTACTCCAAGATATAATGATACATGTATCATTAAGCAGCTGCTATGGATGCCTGAGGAAACTGGTAGAAATTTGTACCTATTGTTTTTCTTTCTACACTTCAATCTGCTCTGTTAGACTCCTTCCATCCACTTCCCACTGCACTTTTTTAAATGTTTGTAGATGGAATTTTAGATAGACTTTTGGTTGGATTCTGCCACTGGCTACACTGGTGTGGTTGCAGTCAAAAGTACATCTGCTGTTCCTGGGAAAGTCTGATGTGCCTGGGCTAAGTGGCTGCTCTAATTATGGAATCTTTCAAGTAAGCTCTTTTAGGGTTGTGATTTTCAAGACAGCAAATAGAGGGCAAGGGAGAGTGTGTGACTAATCTTCAGTTAGAAGAGCTTTGAAATTAAGCAATTGTTCATTTAATCGTTGCTAAATGCTGTATAATACTAAAGGTTATAATTAGGTGTATGCAATGCTCCTCCTCTGTCCCCAGCTTCATGCACATGATTAGGTTAGCAAACTATGCTATTCAAAGGTGCAAGACATGGTCTTTATAATAGGTTTTAGGAACAGTCAGAAAAACTCTTAGAGGTAATGTTTTCCCTACTAGTCTATTCAGTACAGAGCACGTTTTGAGGACTTTAAATAATATCAATGCCTAACAACTAGGTGAAAATTTGCCAGTGAAAATAGTCACCTTGGTCTATGTCTATTTTTATTCTCTTCAAGAAAGAGCTATGTTGCGTATCATGAACTTTGGGGTCACCAGAGGTTGGGGTGATGAGATGCTGGGGTCACCAGATGATGCGGAGTTACACACACGCCCGGGGCCGCTAGGAGCAGGCTGAAGGATGACGTGAGATGAGATGACTGCCGATACCAGTATGATACATCCAAGATCATCCCTTTATTGCCACAAGTAGCACATACGTATACAGGAGTAGAACTGTCTGGCCACACCGTATTCATTCTCTCCTTGGTTACAGGCCACTGCTTCTCAGACTTTCTCACTCTGATAAGAACCAGCCTTCCAGTCCACACAGCTACCTCCTATCTCGCCTGACTCCCACAAAGGGCAGCTGTGCTAACCGTCCTCTCTCACGCCGGCAGCTTCCTCCCCCCGTATCTCTTGTCCTGTTTTGCTCTCAGCTAATGTAACCAGAGAATGAGACCCAACAGAGCCACAACACAAGAAGATCCAAAATGACAGAAGTACTGAAAGAGAGAAGCTGGAAAAGAAGCTTTTTCATGGGCTCTTCAGCAAAATAATTCAAATCAGGTTTTTAAATTTATCGTATCATTTTTAATGAATTATCTCAGTCTGCAGAGAGCCTGCCAACAAAAATGTATTTCTGGTACATGTTATATACCACACATCTATCTATCTAGATAGATAGATAGATAGATAGATAGATAGATTTTTTTTTTAAATACCATAAATATATATATTTTACCCATCAAAGACATTAATGTGATCATGCCAGCACATGATTCAAGAAATTGGACACTGAGGAGTGGATGTCATGGAAGTCATTAATAAGGGACCTCTTAAAGTTGTGGAGAAGATTTGTTTGTAAATGGTAGAAATCACAACAGCCTCATCTTCCTAAAAGAAAACCAAAATAAGCTCTCAACCAAGTTTCTTTGTGCTGGCAAAGAGGGGGTAACAGAGTAGAGCTGCATGAAATTTTCTTGCTTAAATCTGAAATTATGCTAGATCAAATTCAAACCAGCCTTCACGAGTCAATGAAGCTCTGGAATAATTCCAAGCAAGGAGAGTTCTCCTAGATTTTGACTCTGTTTAAGGGCAGACAGAAGGGCATGCCTTCTATCTCTTACCCAGAAGCAAGATGTGACTGCAAGGGTTCCCAGTCAGTTTACTCTAACTCTGCTACAGTGATGAAAAGCTTTCCAAAAAATTCCAACTCAAAGGATCTGGGCTTATTTACATTAAAAAAAAAAAAAAAATTCAACATCTAGAAAGACTAGGATTCAGTAAATAAAAGGCATCACAACTGTCCAGAAAATACAGGCTGGTCTGTGGCAGCAAGAAACATTTTTCTTAGGCATCACTGTCCTGGTAAGGCATAAATCCTATCAGGCCCGTTTAACCCTTGCTCTGCTCCTCCTGTTGTGGGCCCAGGAGTTGAGTGGATGAGCAAAAAATGGAGGGTTTGGCCTTAGCAAAGCCTTGAGGGCCAGGAGCTTAGCAGCACCAAGTTAGGTGTCTTGTGCTGTTCCTCAGCATGCCTGCATGGTCATACAAGGCACAAAGCTTTGAATTCCTTGGCCAGAACAATGATTATCATGGGTTTTGGAAGCGTCTTTGTACAGGAAACTTACTCAGGGACCAAAGCGTCATGAGTACAATTGCTGCAGTTAATGCTAAGACTCCATAAGCATAGTTACAATTTTTCCTGTTTTCACATTCCTGTTGTCCAAGTTCTGACTGTTTAAACTGTTTAATTCTGTGTTTACAAATACCCTTTGTGCAATTACTTCCTGTTGACCAAAAATCCAAAGAATCTCAGGAATTTTCCTGAATTTTTGAATACTAATAATAAAAATTTATATTAGTCTTGAAATTAATATTCTTAACTCGTAACTGACTATTAATTTCAACAACAATCAACTCATAAATCTTCTGGTGGTTACTGATTTAGAAGGTTCCTACTTCCAGATGACTACCTGCTGTCCAATCATTTGCTCCCAGGACTTACTGTCCCATTTGCTCTCACTTAGTGTCCTGGGATCATGATCAGAAAAGAACATATTTTCCCAGTTTGTTCAGGTGATTTTATTTAACATGGTGGTGAATATGGGACTGCATTACTATACCAGACTGAGAATGGGTCAGCTAAAGCACAGATACTTGTTCACTTTTGTTTCTGTCTTCAGATGGCATGGCAAAAGGCACAGGGAGACAGGAATGGCTGAAGTAAGAAACCACCCTGTAAGGTTCAACACACAATGTCAGCAGCCTTTCTATGCTGTCCCAGGCAATCCTGTTACTAGAAAGGAAGCTTATAACATTTTATGTGTTCAGGGTATCAAAAAACCTTGTACTAGCTGTGTCACAACTGAAGCCAGATCTATTCTGATAGAAACACTTGATTTCAGCTTCAAAAATACCTTTTTTGTCAATTGGGTGTTGGCAAAAAATATTATCCAANAAAAAAAAAAAAAATTCAACATCTAGAAAGACTAGGATTCAGTAAATAAAAGGCATCACAACTGTCCAGAAAATACAGGCTGGTCTGTGGCAGCAAGAAACATTTTTCTTAGGCANTTTGCTCCCAGGACTTACTGTCCCATTTGCTCTCACTTAGTGTCCTGGGATCATGATCAGAAAAGAACATATTTTCCCAGTTTGTTCAGGTGATTTTATTTAACATGGTGGTGAATATGGGACTGCATTACTATACCAGACTGAGAATGGGTCAGCTAAAGCACAGATACTTGTTCACTTTTGTTTCTGTCTTCAGATGGCATGGCAAAAGGCACAGGGAGACAGGAATGGCTGAAGTAAGAAACCACCCTGTAAGGTTCAACACACAATGTCAGCAGCCTTTCTATGCTGTCCCAGGCAATCCTGTTACTAGAAAGGAAGCTTATAACATTTTATGTGTTCAGGGTATCAAAAAACCTTGTACTAGCTGTGTCACAACTGAAGCCAGATCTATTCTGATAGAAACACTTGATTTCAGCTTCAAAAATACCTTTTTTGTCAATTGGGTGTTGGCAAAAAATATTATCCAAAACATAATTAATAAAAAAAAAAACCTAACAGTACTAATCTGTAAAATATCAATAACGTGCAAGTCCTACAGTGATCTTGTGTTTTTTTTCATGAATTAGTGAAAGAAGAGAGGAAAAAAAATGTCTATTTTAAAAATTATTATCGATTTTGCTTGTTCATATCACTTCAACTTTGACCCATGAGATTTTTCTCTTCTGTAAGATCAATACAAAGCATTGGACCTTATAGGATATAATTTTTCACATCCTTTAGACGACATGCTGTAGATTCATATTTTGGGCAGAACTTTCCTTTTTCAGCCAGGCAATAATAATTTTGAAAGCACTCATAATGATCAAACAAAAGCCCCATAATTAAGGCTAGCAAATGAATTATAAACACAGAGCAGTTGGGAAAGAAGACATTGTGGTCCTCTGTTCTGTGTAAATTAAACCATTTAGGTCCTGTTGTAAGATTTCTGATGGATAAGAAGCCTCTCTAATCCAGAAAACACATCTCTTCAGCAAGGTCATCTACAAAGCAGAATGGAAATGATGCAGAATTAAATGGTTGCTTTTCCTTTAAGTTCAGAAGAGGGGAAACAGAAGGACTGATAGGGTCTAACCTATCACAGGGATGATCTTCAAACAGAAAAGCATCACACAACACACCACATGCTTACAGTCTATCCCTCACCCAGTCCCTGATCTTTGAAGCACTTATTGATGCCAATGCACTCTCAAATTCTCAGAACAGAGAAGTTCACTGGTGCACCTTTACAATAAGCACAGCGAGTCACCTATTCATAGTTACATGTCAGCTTCAGAGCCCGAAATGCAAGAAACCAAATTGTTTCCTACTACCCAGGTTGACCTTCTAGCGTAGAGAAGCCTCTAAGCATAACAACTCTGCTGTTTGTGAATTCTGTGCTTTGAGAAATTTGGTAAATAACGCTAGAAGTCATGACAGAAAGCTTTTAAACCTCTTGCCACTCAAACAGAAACTAAAGAGCTTTCCTTCCAGTCAAATTATTTTCTTCCTTTAAGAACTGTTACACAGGAATTTCACTCTGACTTACATAAGAAATCATGGGGAGGGTCCTTTTACTTTCCAGATAAATAAAAGTTGTGGGAAGCTTAACTTGGGACTTGATATAAATCTTGCATTCTGCCTTCCTTGATAGTTTCCAACACCATCCATTCCTCTTGCTGAGTTTATGGAAGTGATTTGTTTCATCTGTACACTCCATGCACCACTAAATATAAACCCAACTTCTGTTTAACAAAGTAGGGAGCAGCATGAGGCACTTCCTGATGGCCTGGACCTTAGTAGGAGTCTTGCAAACAGTGAGAAGTTTTCAGCCTGGGAAAGCAACTGGTTTATGGCACAAACCACACTGGTGAGCAGGTCGGTTTTGAAAAGAAACACTTTTGATTTCTTTCTCTGAGCAGCTGATATCCTGTGCACTTTCTGTGATTTAAGATACTTGTATGAAAGCATGGTAACACCAGAGCCTAAGAGCAGCTGGACTGAGTCAGCCCACAGGTCTGTTTAACTCAGTATCTTGCTTCTGACAATGGCCAAAAAAAGATGTTGAGAAGCACACAATAGGGAAAGCTGTTTGTAAAGATACTTTCCAAATGCTCCCCCAGCTTTTATCAATCTGCAGTTAACAGGTTTCTGTGTCTGCCACAATCAGCATAAGCCAGTTCTTGAACCTATGCTGATGTTAGCATTCACAGCACCCTGCATCATGAGTTTTCAGTGCACAATGTATCTTTTGTGAAGAAATGCTGAGATTTGTGTTTTCGTGAACCAACCACTCTGGCTTCATCTAAGAGACATCCTAACTTCTCTTCTTCAGGGGGATCCACATTCACCCACATCTCCCTGCTCCCCTCTCCATCCTGAGTTGAAGGCTCACCTTAAGAGTTTCTCAGGCAGAAGTGGTTGTGTCCTCTTTTTAGACACCAAGAGATGGGCACATGATGCCCAACACACCAGTTCTGCAGAAGCCCAGGGGAATAAGAAGTCCATGCCACATCAAGCTGATGCAGAGAGTTTGGGTGCCTCAGTCTGGGTCTCTGAGAAGATGAAATGCAAGGGCAGTCCTGTGACTTTCCTTTGATTCAGTCTAGTTGTAATACCGAGTTTAATCAACAAGAAGGAAAGATGGACCCACAGGGAGAGCCTCCAAATGATACCTGTCCCTTGTTTCAAAGGTTTAAGAGCATTGCAGTGCCTGCCTATACTGTATGCCTGGCTGATCCAGCAATGGTGAAGAAGATTTGGACATGTGCCCATCTCATTTCATCTAAGACACTCTCCATCCCACTGGGTCTTTCAGCAGTGACTATCACAGGGCAACTCTCAACTTCTGGAGAGTTTTAGTATGCTACTGCACCACAGTTATAACCACAGATTTCATCTTGGCAAGAGAAACTGTGAAAGTCTATGAGGTTCTACTTGGAAAATTCATTTCTAAGGACTCAGCAGTTTTGTTGCTCAGTCAGGTACAGATTTTGGACAGAGCAGCAGAAAATGCCAGTGGCAAAAAGGTGCAGCAGGTGTTACTGGATTCGAGTGAGATTTGGGACAGGCGAGAGTAGGATGAGGCCTTGAGCAGCCTGTTCTAGTGGGAGGTGTCCCTACCTATGGCAGAGGGTTGGACCTAAATGATCTTTGAGGTCCCTTCCAACATAAACCCATTCTATGATTCTATGATTCTAAAGGCCCAGTTTGCCTTTTCCACTGGTTGTACAGAAACTGCTCTAAGGAGGAGAAGATTGTGATATAGCATCAGCACTCCACAGCTGAAAGAAAAGGTGTGGTTGTCCAGTGTGATGTTTTTGGAGAATACAAGATACAAACCAAGCAGCTTTTAGTGATCTGTGAGGGTTTGTACTAATGGCATGGAACACATGATCTTGCAATGACAGGACTAGGGGCAATGGGTTTAAATTGGCAGAGGGGAGATTTAGGCTAGATATCAGGAGGAAGTTCTTTCCAGTGAGGGTGGTGAGGCACGGGAACAGGTTCCCCAGGGTGGTTGTGGCTGCTCTCTCCCTGGAGGGGTTGAAGGCCAGGGTGGATGAGGCCTTGAGTGACCTGTACTAGTGGGAGGTGTCCCTGCCTATGGCAGGGGGTTGGGACTAGATGATCCTTGAGGGCCCTTCCAACCTTACCATTCTATGATTCTATGATCTCTTTGGGTCCCTTCCAACCCCTGACATCCTGTGATCCTATGATTAGAATTGATGAGGAACTGCATCCATCATGTTAGGGTATTTTCTGAGCACAGCTGGATAAACTGAACTTCTGTTTCTGTATTATCAAATGCTTACCAGTATAGCAGCACTTAAAGTGGCGACAAGAGAAGTAAGGAAGACATCTGGATCATTTATTCATAGGAAATTTTATATATATAGTCTTGCTAAGATCTCATGTTTTGAAATGAAAGTTAAACCAGTCTTAGTATTAAGGGTAAAATTACAGATGAGAGAAAGGGAACAGGTATATATTTAGATGCACAAAAAACATGCATATGGAAAAAGAAAAGCTGAAAAACTAAACTCCTCTTTTTAATAAAGTTCTAAAATAAATTATCTAAATTTAGGGCAAATCAGAGAACAGAAAGCTTACTCCCTTACTTTTGCCTTCTGACTTCAAAGACCTGATTTCTTATGCTCAACATTAAAGGAGCATTTTATCAAAGAATAGCTATATGTATCCTTCAGAACAGAGAAATTTAAATGTCTTCTCTCCCATGAGTTTTAGCAGTACAAAATACTCTCCACAAGCTCTTCTAAACACTAAACAGAACTACTATTTGCCTTCCAAAATTTTATGGCTTCTACTGTTTTCTAATGGATGTATTTCAGCAAAGAGGAAAGAATTTGTCTCCGTGGCCTGCATAATTAGCAGTCACATTCTCAGGGTGTTTCCAGGCCTCCTTAGGAAGTTAAAAACCCCACTAATATTCACTTCATATATCATCAAGAATCACTGACGCATAGTAATATGCAGCAGTACAGAAATCTGACTGCAGACCACAATAACACTATCGACACTGTACCAGTATAACAATTACAAAAGTAATTAGTATGTCATCTTCTGACAGCAAACTAATCAACTAACAGAAGCAGAACAAAAATAAAGAGGAATACAAATAATTTAAAATAGCTTTTTCTAACTATTGGTGATACACATTCACTGGCTTTTTCTTCAGGATCACTGATGAAAACCACAGAAGCATAAGAAAACTAAGAAGCCTAAGCAAGAGGCTTTATTTTCAGGTTGCCATATAGAAACACAGAATCATTAACCCAGCCCTGTGAGGTCACCAGTAAACCTTGTCCCTCAGCAGCATAGTTACACGTCTGTTAAATTCCTCCAGGGACAGTGACTCCACCACTTCCCTGGGCAGCCTGTTTGAGGGCTTGACAACTCTCTGGGGGTGGACAGTTTTCCTAATATCCAACTAAATCCTCCGCAGCACAATTTGAGGCCATTTCCACTTGTCCTGTCGCTTGTTACTTGGGAGAAGAAACTGACCCTCACTTCACTACAATCTCCTTTTAGGTAGCTGTAAGAAGCACAGTCTCCCCAGAACCTCCTTTTCTGCAGACTAAACAACCTCAGATCCCTCAGCCTCTCCTTATAAGACTTGTTTTCTAGACCCTTTACCAGATTCATTGTCCTTCTTTAGACATGCTCCATCCATCACATTAATATCCTTCGTGTAGTGGCCCAAGAATGAATCCAGTATTTGAGGTGTGGCCTGGGGCAGCTCCCATTACTAAGAGCTGTTGCAGGTACTAACTACATTTGCACCAAAAAATCATGACAGTAGTGGCAAAGGCTTCTCATAAAGGTGTTGCTCACATCAGGATAAGGAACTGCACCTACTGAGGCATAAACCAGTAATTTCTGGAGAAAAGACTGTGCAGGGTGCTAATCATTTTGTGCACGTTCTGCCAATGCTTGCTAGTGTTGTTGGCTGAAACAGCCTCAGAGAAGCCAGTGGCAAAGCTCTCAAATTTAATTCAAGAAACCTCACCAATCTCTGTATTTGCAGACACGCCTTCAGTTTACTGAGTGCTTGGGAGAGGATTGGCTTTGTTTTGGAGAGTGGCTGAAGGCTCTGTGCCCCAGCTGTAGTGGGTGAGCCATTTCTACTGCTGTCACAGCTCTGGTTCTCCTCCCATCCCAGACAGATGCCTCCTAGACCAAAGGAGAGAAGTTTGACAGATTAAATAAGCAGTGATTTAATGTGGGCTACTCCTGTGCTGTGAAGAGACTCTCACAGCTCCTTCCTGGAGATGGCTGCTTGAGCTACCACAGACACCGGAGTAGCTGTGTGTGCTTCACTGCAACTACCACAGGACTTTTGGGGGGGACTTCCAGATGTGCAGTCCCCATGCAGTCTCAGTAACATAATTAGACCTGGGATTTATTTAGCACTATTCAACATGTTTTCAGCAGGGCTGATTATGTGCCATTCCCTTAGGAGTCCTCTTATAATTTGGAGCTTCCTCGGAGCTGCAGGGATTTGAAGAAGGGGGGGTACATGACTTAAATAGCATTACATTTGTACTGCTGAGGTATTCCCTTTCCAGCCAAAGGTAGCTTAGCCTCCTACCTTGCCCACAAGATTTTCTTCCTGTCAGCACATCTACAGTTGATAATTCAAAGCATTTTCCAGGGAGCTGGCTGGAGGTATGCCTCCCAACAGTTGTTATTCAAACACGTTATGGATATTTGGGCATTTTGGCAGAGAGTGGTTTGATGC
This sequence comes from Ramphastos sulfuratus, assembly GCA_013399055.1. Classification (NCBI taxonomy): domain Eukaryota; kingdom Metazoa; phylum Chordata; class Aves; order Piciformes; family Ramphastidae; genus Ramphastos; species Ramphastos sulfuratus. The sequence continues at coordinate 787 of WBNM01027996.1, read as the reverse complement.
AATTAGGATCAGTTTCTGGTTATGGCCATGCCAGGCCAGAGGCAGAGGGCACTTCTCAGAGTGGGAAGAGGAAAAGCCAAAGGCAACGATTAAACCAGATTATTATACACTTTTGAGCTAACATGTGGAATCAATAGCAAAACATTAGCAGCTGTGCTCAGCTGTAGAAAAGCCTGCAGTTGTACTGTAACCAATAAAAATAAATTATGGACTGAAAGGGAGGATGGAAAAAATGGTGGGGAAAGCAGAGCAGCACTCAGAAAAAAATGTAATATAAACACAGAAAATAATTTCTAACCTGAAATGGTGGGTTGTGTTGGTTTGTCTTCTGTTTGCTTTTGCATTACATTCAGAAGCTAAAAGCATCCCTTAATTAGTGGGCTCCACTATAACAAGGGTAATAATGGAAACATCCTACAAGCTCTGAAGGGGAAAACAGAGAAAGTGATAATGAAGTTAGTGAATGCATTGTGTTTTCCTAATAAAGTGAAATGAGACCTTATCTTGACTTGTAGCTTGGCAGAAATATGAGGAAAGTCTTAGATTTGAGAAGTTTGCTTGGTGTAAAGGTGCTGTGTTGTGAGTGAGCTGATAAATAGGAGGCATAGAAAAGATTAAATAATGACAGAATCCCAGCATAGTAGGAGTTGGAACAAGACCTCTGGAAATCATCTAGTCTAACCCCCCTACCAAAGCAGTGTCACCCAGAGCAGGCTGCTCAGGATGGCATCCAGCTGGGTTTGGAATCTATCCAGAGATGAAGACTCTCTGGGCAGCCTGTTGTAGT
>WBNM01027995.1:42616-75313 GCA_013399055.1 Ramphastos sulfuratus | reverse complement strand
AAAAAAAAAAAGAAAAAACACAAAAAAAACCCAACCACCCAAAAACTGGGAAAGGGGGAGAGTGAAAGGAGAGTAACATGGGGAGTCTGCTGACTTCTGGCTCGCCGGCACCATGCCCGAGTCCTGCCAGTCTGCTGCGGATGCCAGTGCCAGGAGCGAAGGGCAGCAGAGCGTGAGCAGAGGGAGGTGACTCCATCCCAGTGACCATATATAGTCACTGGGATGAGATTAAATACTTCACCTCCGGGTGTCATCCCCCCAGCAATCAAGCTGATATCAGGACCTATTAATCATTTGGAAAAACAGGAGGAAAAAAAAAAAACCAAAAAATCTTCGTTTCCTTGCAGCATCTCATTTGTAGCAATCAGGGCTCTTCTAGGTCTATCGATTGGGGGAGAGGAGCCAGATGTTTTTCATCCCTGGGTGTCTGGAGACCGAGTTTCGGCAGCGCAGCAAAGAGCAGCAGCGTGTGTGAAGAATTGCAAGTGAAATGCACCCGAGTTTGTGCTTCCTCAGGCTCATGGGCTCAGTGGCAGAGCAGTTGTGTGGAAAGGGTCCTGTGTTCGGGTGCCAGCGCTGGCTCGGCTCCACGCGCGCGTTCCTCTCATGGTATCCACTGGGGAAGCATATGGCAGCCTTGGTTATATATATATTGTGTGGGGGTACATGTTTTACGTGCCAGTTCTCTCTGTCATAGGACAAACATTTACGCTCCGATTATACGAAGCATTAGGAAAAGGAGAGCTAGGTTGGGAAAGAACATAACTCCTTGCTGAGATGTTTAGTGATGACATGGCAAAGGAGCGCTAATGTTTTGCTGCTCAGTGCTTTCCAGGGTGCTAAGCTCTGGAGGGATTATGCTGCATCGAGGTGGAACATGCAGGTGTATAAATAAAGGGTTGGCATTTCAAGGCGTGCCGTACAGAAGGCGATGGCCAGGTGCCCAAAAGAGATGGGGAATGAGGTTTTAGACATTTGAAGGTGGTTAAATGACTTCGTTTCCAAAGAAAATGAGAGATGGGTCTGGCCAGCGCTGGATGGGAGACCTCCAGCATTGGCTGGGAGACCCTTCCAGCAGAAGAACCCCCTCTGGCAGGATGGGTTGTGCCTGTCTGCCTTGTTTCCCTGTGAACCCCTCCCGGAGAAGGCTCTTCTCTTGTGTATAAAGCTTGTGGTTGAGATCCTGCTGGAATGAATTCCCTACAAACAGGGGTAACTGCTTTTCAAAGATGCCCTGTTCCTTGACTGGAATCCTACCTCAGTGCTGCAATGTCTGTAGCAACCTTCATAGGACTATCTCTGCGTCAGCTAATGTGCTTTTTGGTTCAGTTCTGTTACAGTTATGCTTGGAATCACATTCTCATTGCAAACCTAAGGTTTTATGGTTTCCTAACGATTGTATGGAGGCTTTTTTATCGCTCTGTCTAGATCTTCTCCCTTCTAACAAGTTCTGATGGACTGTGAAGTAAAATGTTGTGGGTTTTGTGTTGCTCTTGTAGCTGCAGCCCAAACTCACAGGCAGTGAAAGCATCTGCATCGCTTGCTCACTCATTCCTACAAAGAAAAGTTGCTTGAAACTTCATCTGTCTGCCCTGCAATTATCTTCTCCTTTTCTGCCGCCCTTCCTTTTTGCATGCTAACAGCATCAGTACATGCCCATGCTTAATGAAACATTGCTGCTTAGGTTTAATTGTCTTCTAATTAAGGAAAATAATTTTTTGCGCCGTGGTTCTGGCTGCATCCTTCACTCCTGTGGATGCTACTGTGTCTGTGGTATCTGAGCCTGCTGAGTGGGGACAGCAGCGTCAGTGCCGTTCATCAGAAGGGTGATGGACAACGGCAGCAGCAGCAGCAGAAGCCTCCTCTGGATCTGCTGCTCTGGTAAATCACTCTGGTTAAATTAGATTAATTACCAGGTTTAGAGCATTTGGTGGTGGTGGTGGGGCTAAATCCATGCATCCATTTGGGAATGCCGTCTGGGTCAGTGCTTCAGCACAGCCCAGCTGAAAAATATATCTGGGGTTGTGCTGAGTATGGTTGGAAGGCAAAGAGAGGACATGCAGCTGTAACACTGAATTTTTGACTCTAGTCTGAGTCCAGTTCCTGCTCTTAATGCATCATTAACGCAGGTTTCTGCATTTCATTCTACTCCCATTACAGCCCCTCAGTTCCCTCTGTTAATTTTGGTGCGTTGATATTTTTGTTGTCAGCACTTTTGGTTTTGTTTTTTTTTTTCCTCTTTTAAAGCATATAAAAACCGTTAGTGTGAAAGGAGATTAAAAAGATACATTACAATTAAAATGTTAATGCAATTGGCATCATACAACTTTTGAAACCGTTTAGGCATTAATCTCTCTTGGTCTCGTGTCCATTAACTCGGGAGATTCTTATTCCACACTGACCCCTGCTGAGAGACTCCTGCTATAATTGGATTTTAAAAATTGGGGGGAGGAGGGAGGGGAGAAAAGGAGGGAAAGAGAAAAGCCTTCTGAAAAGGTAAAAGTTGGGAAGCTTACTTTAGCTCTTCATGTGGGTGTCCATGGAAATGAAGCTGACAGGAGACAGCCTCGTGGCTCCATCACTCCCCTGCCTGCATCCTGCCCATGCTCTTCCCACCATGGGAAGGTCTTGCCCATGAAATGCTGCTTCACAGCCCAGGAACATTGGCGATGGGGGGCAGAGCCCTAGGAGGCACCAGGCTGGGCTCCTCCTGGGCGGCTTGGCCGTCACCGTGACCTTGGGCTGGACGCGAGCACCATGCTCCACTTGGGTTTGTCCCAGTGAAACGTGAGAAGGGCCAGAGTGGGATGGTGGGAGGAAGGCTTTTTAAGGCTCTTGGAGAACAGCAGTGGGAGAACAGCAAGTAATTATTTGCTGTTAGGGCTTTAGCTTCCCCCCATTCCTCCAAAATAGTAATTTCTACAAATTAACTGTTTTGAGAGGTTTTTAAATATTTTTTTTTGCAGCTTGCACAGTATTTGGGTGGGGGCCAGCTCCCCCCCTTTTCCCCCCAAGCTTGCAGGGTAGGCGAAAGAGGAGGATTGACTAATTCACAGGCTGTGTAGTGAATCGAGCAATGGGACTTGTCTCATCAGACAGCTCCCAGGATCTGTGCCATGGCTCCATCGCACCACAGGCTGCACTTGGCCGCTCCAGCCTTGCCAAGCCTCCAGCCCATCCAGAACACTCTGTGCTGGGCAGCCCCAGGCTGAGACTCGCTCGGCTCCTGGACACCTTCTCCAGAGCTTTGCCCTGTGTTGTCCAAGAGCTTCACATCTCCTGCAGGATGCTGGAGAAGTTGGGAAGGATGGGTCCTTTAAGTGAAGAACACAAATGCTCCTTCCAGCATGGGGATGGAACCTGCTAACGGGTTGGGTGTGCTGCTAACAGGACGATGATGTCGATTTCAGGTGAAGCTCTTTACCATGAGGGTAGTGGAACACTGGATCAGATTGTCTCATCCCTGGAGATGTTCAAGGTCAGGCATGATGGGGCTCTGAGCAACCTGATCTAGTTGGGGGAGTCAGGAGGAAGTTCTTTACAGTGAGGGTGTTGAGGCACTGGAACAGGTTGCCCAGGGAGGTTGTGGATGCTCCCTCCCTGGAGGTGTTCAAGGCCAGGTTGGGCGAGGCCTTGAGTGACCCGTACTAGTGGGAGGTGTCCCTGCCTATGGCAGGGGATTGGAACTAGATGATCCTTGAGGTCCCTTCCAACCTTACCATTCTATGTTCCTACTAGTGCAGGGATGTTGAACTAGATGACCTTTAAAGGTCCCTTCCATCTGAATGCATTCTGTGATTCTATGTGCCTCATGAAGGGATGAGCTGTAAATCCAAGGGTGAGCTGTAACTTGAAGGATGAGCAGATCCGGATGAAGGAGGAGTGGAGCAGCAGCCCAGCTTGCCTTTCTGATGCAAGCATGAATTTAAGAACAACAATTTTAAAAAGCTAAATAGAAATTTGGAAATCACAGGAGCTGCTCTGCTCTCCTCGAACTCACGGTGCCATCACACAGCGCTCTGCTGCATGGGCATGCAAGCAAGGCAGTGGGTGTTGGTGTGCTGGCCAGGAGGCTTGCCTGAGCTGAAACATCTGCAGGGGCTGGAGAAAACGATGGTGGTTTCTTGGGGCTGGGTTCATGCCTTGTGAAGTGATCTGTGAAGCACAGAGCGTGCTGCTGGCAGCTCATCACAGGGCCTTGGGTGTTGGGCATGATGGAAGGGTTTGCTTGGAGCTCTGAACTAGCTATTCACACACAGCAGAGGCTGAGGTTTGACTGTTTCATTCCTTTTCTTATGTGGGTTAAAAGATAATTCGTACTGGTGTTGTCTTGAGTCAAGCATTCAAGCGTCTCATAGATTTATAACCTGAGAGGATTTGGGTGAAGGATTCAAAATCGTCTTAGTTGACGTGAATGGAGAAGACCTCACTGGAGTGTGACCTATCTGTGTCCCAGCTCTGCTGGTCAGATTAGCTGGGGTGTACTGCTGACACAGGCATACCCCAGGGTGCTGGTTTGTGCCCCTGGGTGAAACCAGCAGTGTTTATTTCAGTCAAGGTACGCAGTCATAGGGGGTGGGAAGGGAAATTACCCCCCTAGAATGGCAAAGACCAACAGAACATCCTGGTGTGTTCAACCTCTGTCTCTGCCTTCCCAACCTACAGTCCCATGGGGATCCTGCACCAGGAGGGAATTCCTGAGGGTTGGGAGGCTGTCAAGGTGTACCTGAAAGTCTGATCTGGAAACCCTGAGAGGCTGAGCCAGGTGATGACCGCCCTGGAGTCGACCACCCAAGAAACAGATGGGGTCTGTGGCAGCTGTGCCTCGTGCGAGAGCACTGAGGCTTCCCATGCTCTTCCATCTCTCAGCACGGCAGCAGGCGTGCAGGCAGGGAACAAAGGAATGACTGTTTGAAATCCCTGGCTGATTTTATTGATGTGCTCTGGCAGTTTTGGCCAAGGAAGAGTGAGCAACACAAAGCAACCCCAAAGGTTCCCAAGTGTGTGCTCCTGGCCTAGCACACAGGTGGGATTTGTAGCAAGGTGAATTTCTGTGTCACAGACTGAGCAGGAAGCTCACCAGGATCAATAGCTGAGCAGTCCAATAAAATCTGTGCCTGGGAATTTAATTTCAAGTCATTTCAAGCAATCTAATAACAGGTCTTGCAGATGACTCTTGGCTGGTTTGGGTTTTGGTGGGGGTTTTTGTTAGTGTTTTTGATTATGCACTAATAAAAATGTTGATTAAGCCTACGTAGTGCTTTGGGTTTGCAGCGCATCGAGGCCCAGACTGGTTTGCCCTGAAGCTGGGCAGTGAGAGCTGGAGACCTTTTGCTGCCAGCTGAGCTGGCTTGGCTCTGGGTGGCTTTCAGATCCACTAAGAGTGGCAAGCCTTCTGCTTCCAGATTGCAATGCTGGTGTCAGCACAAAGCATTTTTTCTGTCCTTGCGTGGTGTTATTAAGGTTTCTAGTCTCATATCCTTGAAGATTCATGAAGCAGTTTGGGGAAGAGCCTGTAACACACTGTCCCCTTCTGCTCCCCAGTGAGCAGCAGCCTGGAGAGGAACATGGGAGTTGGGTCCATCTCAAGCTGTTGCCTTTTCAGAGCCTGTCATGGCTGTGGGTAAGGTCAGTTGATACTCTGCTGCCTGTAGTGCCCATGTCAGTGTCTGTCCTTCCCTCTGGGCTTATCTGAGCTTCCTAATGGTGCCCGCTTGAACAAGCCTTGGGAGTCAGTGGGCACTTCTGCAGAAAGCAGCTAAAGGTATCCAAGCCACTTTATCTTCCTAAATATTATTTTTTACAATCAAATTTAGGAAGTGTCTTCATTTATCTTCCCCTTCCATTCCTGGCCTGGCTGTTGTCTTGTTTAGCGATGGCCACAGGGGAGCTGTGACCTGCGGTTCTTGCTGACTGCTCTGCGTTTGGCTTGCGGAACAACACAGACCTAACTTTCTGCTCTTGGAAAGGGACCTGGGGCTGGGGCAGTGGAACAGGAGGACACTGTGGTTTGGAAGGGGTGGAGGAACCAAGTGGTGACATCACTGCGTGTCCTCCTTGGAGCAGCAGTGTGCACAGCAGGGCTTGGAGCTGAGCAGTGCTGGCAGTGGTCACATTGCATGCGTAGGTTGTTCACTGCAGACAGACCAGAGCTGTTTGGTTTCTGTCTTGGCTCACAGGTCTGACCAACACCACTAATTGCTACCTTTAACCAAAGTCCAGTGGGCACTGTTTAAAAAGATCCAGTCTCTGCTCACCTGAGCACTGCAGGGACAGCCAGCCCCTGCAGAAGGGCTTGTTGGCAGGGACCTCTTGTCCGAGAGATGAGAAAAGATCTGCAGGCTCTCGGTTACCACCTGCCTGACACTGTGATGAGCTCTGAGCATTCTTCACTCCTGATCTGCACCCAGAACTGAACTTGTAGTCTGAGTGTGTCTGGTTCAGACCAGGCACCCACCACAGCTCAGCCAAAACATTGACCATTAGTTTTTCTGCTTGGCCACCAACAAAATACAGCACCACTACAATGGTCCATGTGTCCACTTGTGATTATGCATCATACTGCTTTTTAAGTGATATGAAACAACAAAAACATTCTAGTAGCCTTTCCTCCTCTTTGGTAAGGTTTTATGTAATGAAAGTCATGATTTGTTGATACCAGTGTGGCCCTCACACCTCCAAAGTGGTCCAAACACACACTCCCTGCCCCCCAGATTGTTCAGCAGTTTTCATACAGTTCAAGTGCAATAGATTCATGAAACCACACAAGTTGATGTCCAGTGCCAGCCCAACAGGAGCTGTGCTCCCACAGCCTCCCCTGAGTGTGCAGCATGGACACGTGCTGTGGAAATCGTTTGGATGCCTGGCAGACAGTGGGTGAGCTGCCTGTCTGCTCCCCACCCTCCAGCCTGCTCCTAACCTCCTCCTCCTCCTCCCTGTCTCGGAAATGTTATGTAAAATGCAACGTGCAGCAGTAGCAAGAAAAATATTTGGTTCAGGCAGTTCACGAGGTGGTTCCCACACCCCTGTGATCTCCCAAGCTCACATGCCAGTGGCTACGGAGAAGCTTTCTCCTTGATGTCCAGGTGATGACTGAGTTGGGCACACAGGGGGGTGGGTAGGGGCATCCAAATAGCTTTTGGTGGTGCCACTACCCGTATGGATGGATATGACAGTTCAGGGTAGGAAGGAAGAGATTTGCTTGCAATGTTTGAAAAGCACAAGTTGCCAATGCTGATGACATTGCTCTGTGTCCCTGAGTGGTCAGGGTTCACCTCGGGGTCCTGCCTGTGCTGTAGCCTTAAAAAGGATTAGTTTGGAGCTGGTACTGGGAGAGGTGGGAAAATTGATGCTGTTCATGGAGACCCTTCCACAGGTCTGCTGGAGATGCAGCTGGAGGTATTGGTGGCTTTGTGTGTGAGGTGGTCGCCTCTTTGAGGGCTTTCTGTGCAACTGCATCCCCTATGAGCTGGTGTGAGAAGGAAAGGATGGGATGGAAGGCCCTGCAGAAGCATCTGAGCGTGTACGTGGGTGGTGACGCTGCAACCAGCAACACCAAGAAATGAGTGTTTGCTAAAGTGCTCCCCTAAAGGCTTTGTAGCCAGTCTGTGGTCTGAGAACTTAGGCTGGTTGTTCTCCTCCTGCCAGTTGGTGAAGATGGTTGGACAAATCCTGTAAGTTACCACAACCTGGAGGGGAGAGGAATGTTCACAACAGGTCTCTGTTATGATTTCCATACCAAGTGCAGCAGCTGTGCCTTGCCAAGCTCACTCTGACGTGCAAGAGGCTGTTTTCTCTGCACCAAGCTGGCATTTGAATCTGAGACTTAGTTTTGTAGATGGGAGAAAAGCCACTCACCCACCTACCCTCAGTGCTGAATGCTGCCCTGTTCTATATGTGGAGATGTGGGCAGCACTGCTGGACTGTGTGTACTTCTCTGTACATCTCCTGAGGATGCTCTGGGCAGAGGCTGGGCACTCTTGTGTCTGGGGACAATTGCCAGTGCTGGCACTGCATGGCAACACTCCTGGGAGCATAGCCTATCCTGTGGATTCTGCCTCCTGCATTCCTCCAGTTCTGGGGCCATTACATGGTTTGAGTGCACCCTCAGCAAGTTGATATGACTGAAAGACAGGATGCCACCCAGAGGGACCTGGACAGGCTAGAGAAGAAGGCTAGAGGGAACCTCAGGAGGTTCAATAAGGTGAAGTGCAAGGTCCACACCTGGCTTGGGGCAATCCTCCATATCAGTACAGGCTGGGGGATGATGTGATAGAGCAGCCCTGCAGAAAAGGACTTGAGGATGCTCGTAGATGAGAAACTGGACACAACCCAACGATGCTCACTTGCAGCCCAGAAGGCCAATGACATCCTGAGCCACATCAAAAGAAGCATAGCCAGAAGGTCAAGGGAGGTGATTCTGCTGTTTGCTCTTCTCTGGTGAGGCTTCACCTGCAGTGCTGTGTCCAACTCTGCGGTCCCTGACATGGACCTGATGAAGAGGGTCCAGAGGAGGGCCACAAAGATGATTAGCAGGCTTAAGCAGGTTGCCTGGAGAAGTTGTGGATGCCTCATCTCTGGAAGCATTCAAGGCCGAGTTGGAAAGGCTTTAAGCAACCTGGTCTAGTAGAAGTGTCTCTGCCTGTAACAGGGGGTTGGAACTAGATGATCTTTAAGGTTCCCTCCAACCCAGTGCATTCTATGAATAGATTAGTCTGAAGGTGTTATCTTTGTGTGACCAAAGTGTGACTCCTGTACTGAACTGTCTTGTGCAAGGGCTGTCCCCAGACAGAGGCTGAATGCCTCCTGCAGTTTTGGTTGGTTTGCCTTTTTTTTTTTTTTTTTTTCAGTTCAGGGAAGGTTAGCTCAGGTTTAAACCACTTGGCTGTGGTTGTTAAGTCTTAGTGACATATTAAGTATTTAATATCCAAGTGCATTAGCTTCCCACCCACATCCCCCGTTTGAGATGGGTTGAGGGAAATGGTGCCCACATCTAATAGGATGCTGCTCAGCATGCTTGGATAAATGGCTTCCTCCTGGACCTCTTCTCTTTATGAGTAGTTCCTGGCCTAATTAGCCATGAACGATGGCGTTGGTGGAGATCTCGTGACTGCACCAGACAACTCCTAATCCCACAAAGCGCTTTTGGGAAGTGTTCTGGCTGCCAGAGGGGACACTTTTTTGTGTGGCAGAGTCTTAATTCCTAATGCTCGCCTTTTTGAATGAGTAACGCAGATAAATGAGTACCTGCTGGCAGTTGGGGTATATCCCAGGGCTGCCACCTCTCCCGAGTGTCACCTAGCAGCGTGGCACGGCTGGGTGTGCAGACTGAAGAATCCCTAACCCCTCCCTGTCTGCTCTGCCCTGGTGAGACCACACCTGGAATACTGTGTCCAGTTTTGGGCTCCTCAGTTCAGGAGAGACAGGGACCTGCTGGAGAGAGTCTGGCAAAGAGCTGCAAGGATGACTGGGGGACTTGAGCATCTCCCCTATGAAGAGAGACTGAGAGCCCTGAGGCGGTTTAGTCTGGAGAAGGCTGAGAGGAGATCTGATCAATGTATGCAAATATCTGAAGGGTGGGGGTCAAGTGGATGGGGGCAATCTCTTTTTGGTGGTCTGCAGCACTAAGACAAGGAGCAACAGGTACAAGCTGGAACATAGATTTCACCTCAACGTGAGGAGAAACTTCTTTCCAGTGAGGGTGACAGAGCCCTGGAACAGACTGCCTAGAGAGGCTGTGGAGTCTCCTTCCCTGGAGACTTTCAAACTCCTCCAGGATGCATTCCAGGTGATCCTGCTTTTGCCAGGGGTGGGGGTTGGACTCGCTGATCTCTGGAGGTCCCTTCCAGCCTCCAATATTCCATGACTCTGCGAATCCACCTGAATTGCTGTGGTCGTGTCTCTAATTGTATTACATCTGAAATTCCAGGTCCTTGCTTAACTCGTGCAGCCGATCAGAAGCTCTTGTGAAATGTAATGTGCTGGAGGAGCATCAGCAGAGGAAAAAGCTCTGCCTTCTGTGAAGCCAGACTGTTGCAGCGTAATTTGTTTTGTAAGGTTTTGAAAGGCAGTGTTGCAATCTGTAACAGTAGAATAGTGGGAAGATGGTCAGGTGGTTCTGGGGACTTCAACAGACAGATTTCATGTCTGTGTGTTTTTGCAACACCTTTCTATAAAGGGAAACATAATTTAAAATATGATTACTTAGTGTTGTAACAGTCTTCTCAAACGTTTCTGCATTATGCAGAGATCATTATCAGAGGCTGATATTAACTTGCAAAGAATATTATGCAAATCATTCTCCTGTTCTTCTAAAAAGAAATTTCCTTCATAATGCGAAGCGTGACCAAAAAAAAAAAAGAAAAAGGAAAAAAAAAAAAAAAGAAAAAAGAAAAAAAAATGTGCAGAGGCTTTTGGCAAAATTACATTCAGAAGATGTAACAGTTTTTCTGCTTACTAGCACAATCCATTTGTGCCTTTCTGCTGGATTTTCTCAGCTCAGGCTGATAAAGGAGGAATTTTAAAATGAGGGCTGGGGCTGCTAGGGAGGCTGTTGTCCCTCCTGGGTTCAAGGAGGCTTTTTGTGTGTAGGTTGTTGGTTCAGAGCCATACTGGGTCCAGTTCTGCCCCCCTCCCCCGCCCAGTTCAAGAGGGACATAGAACTGCTTGAGAGTCCAGCACAGAGCCACAGAGATGCTGAAGAGAATGGAACAGCTCTCTTACGAGGAGAGCTTGAGGGAGCTGAGGCTGTGCTGCTTGGGGAAGAGGAGACTGAGAGGTGACCTCATCAATGTTTATAAATATGTAAAGGTGAGTGCCAGGAGGCTGGAGCCAGGCTCTGCTGCGTGATGCCCAGTGACAGGACAAGGGGAAACTGAAGCAAAGGAAGTTTCATGCAAACGTGAGGAGGAATTCTTTTTACTGTGAGGGTGACAGAACCCTGGAACAGGCTGCCCAGGGGGGCTGTGAAGTCTCCCTCTCTGGAGATATTCAAAACCTGCTTGGACATATTCCTGTGTGATCTGGTATAGGTGATCCTGCTCTGGCAGGGGGAGTGGATGATCTTTTGAGGTCCCTTCCAGCCCCGGACATTCTGTGATTCTGTGATAGTCACTGTGGGCTTAATTAGTTTTCAGCTATTGGTCATTCTCTAGAATTACTTGGGGCTGATCCTGGTGTTTCCAAGGAGCAGGGGTGTGCAGCATTGCCTTATGTTTAGGTGGAACCTCCTGGGTTCCAGTTCGTCCACTTTTACCCTTGTCCTGGGTGCCAATGAAGAGTCTGACTCCATCCTCTTGCCTCCTCCCTTTAGGTGTTGATCAACACTGAGCAGATCCCCTCTCAGGCTGCTCTTCTCCAGGCTAAACAGCCTCCCCTGGAGGCTCCCCTGGACTCTCTGCAGTAGCTCCTTGTCTCTCTTGAACTGGGGAGCCCAGAACTGAAGACAGGACTTCAGATATGGCATCATTAGGGCAGAGTAAAGGGGGCAGAAGAACCCTCCCTCAACCTTCCAACCACACTCTTCCTACACCCCAGGAGACTGTTGTCCTTCTTGGCCATGAGGGCACTTCATGGTGAAGTTGTCCACCAGTGCTCCCAGGTCCTTCTCTGCAGAGCTGCTTACCAGCAGGTACCTGTGCTGGTGACTGGGGTTTTTTCCTCCTTTGGTGCAAAACTTGCATTTGTTGAACTTCATTAGATTCTCCTCTGCCCATCTCTTTAGCCTGTACACATCAAGAAGACCTTTGCCATCCCATCACCATGAGGAGCAGCTTGTAGGTACCTGACTTAAATCCACAGTGCCAGGCTCCCCAGATGTCCCATATGACAAGTATTTCCCTGTTAAATCTCTACAATGCTGGTAGCAGTGAGACCATCCAGAATGAGGGGTGATGGAAGGTCCAACCACAGATGCCCATGGTGGGATGGGTGGTCCTGCCCTGGCATCTTGTTTCAGTTTCTGAGCATCAGCACTTTCCTAGAAGGAGATCCTGGCCCTGGCTGAAGTCGTGGGAGATTTTGCCACTGACTTCATCCCTCCTCCATACATTTTTTGGTACAAACTGGTTGTATCAGTTCAGAGCTGTCCCTTTCTAATGCAGGAATGAAAATGGAGAGGATTGTTCTATAGCTATTGGCTGTTCTGCTCCGATTGTCGATTGACAAAATTAAACCCTGATAACTACTGTAACTGGCTGAAACAATAGAATATTTACATGCTGTGGGTTGCAGTCAGAGCTGGAGTGGCTCATTCCCTGTCAGACTCCATTTTCCAGGCATTTCAGATCATTTGGGAAAAGCTGGAGCCTTTCTCTTGAAAATTTTGAGTTAGACATTTCTCAATATAAATGTGACTGAGAAAAGTCAGTAATATTCCAGAGCTATATCTTAAATTACAGCCTCATGAAATGGCAGAGAACATTTTTTGCTGGCATGGAGTATTTTCAGGCTTTTTTTTTGGGGTTTTTTTTTTGTTTGTTTGTTTGTTTTGTTTTTTTTTTTGTTTTGCCTGGATGTGTGTCTGGTTAGATAATTTAATGTTTTAAAATCAACCCAAATTAGATAAATAAGCTGGAAGTTGTAGTTAGCATTCGTCAGGCAACTTGGGCTTGGAGGTTCAGGCATTGACTGACTCCAGCTCTAGCTGCAGGGCTTCCCTGTTAGGATGAGTGAATGCTAATCCTTCTTTATTGTCTGCTGCAGAGAAATGGATTCATCAGGAGGTTTTGATCTTGACAAGAAGGCCTTGGTGGAAGCCGGGGTGGGGGGGAAGCTGGAGTGCTCTGGGGGGGGGATTTGTCTCTGCTAGAACGGTAGGGATTGGAAGGGACCTCTGGAGATCATCAAGTCCAACCCTGCTGCTAAAGCAGGTTCACCTGGAGAAGGTCACACAGGAGCACATCCAGGTGTGGGTTTTGAATGTCTCCAGAGATGGGCAACCTGTTCCAGTGCTCTGTCACCCTTAAATTAAAGAATTTAATTTCAATTCTTTAAATTCCTCATGTTTAGATGGAACTTTCTACATTCAAGTTTCTCTGCAATTACCTGAAAGGAGGTTGTAGCCAGGTGAGGTTGGGTTCTTCTCCCAGGCACCCAGGGACAGAACAAGAGGACACAGTCTCAAACTGCACCAGGGCAGGTTTAGGCTGGATGTTAGAAAGAAATTCTTCACATAAAGAGTGATTGGCATTGGAATGGGCTGCTCGGGGAGGTGGTGGAGTCACTGTCCCTGGGGGTGTTTAAGAGGAGGCTGCATGAGACACTTAGTGCCATGGTTTACTTAATTAGACAGGCTAAGTGATAGGTTGGACTCGATGATCTTAAGAGGTCTTTTCCAACCTGGTTAATTCTGTGATTCTGTTTGTGCCTCTTGCCCCTTGTCCTGTCACAGGGCACCAGTGAAAAAAGACTGGTCCCATCCTCTGACACCCACCCTGTAGGTATTTCTAAGCACTTATGAGATTCCCCTCCTCAATCTTCTTTTCTTCCAGACTAAAAAGACCCAACTCTCTCAGTCTTTCCTCCTAAGTGATGTTCTAGTCCCCTCACCATCTTTGTAGTCCTTTTCAGCACACCAGTGCTCAGCTGGGTGCCACCGTTGGTACCTCCTGCCAACACAAAATGCCGTATTTGGTGGCACAGAGAGCTCTCAATACCCTGAAAGTGCCCCAGGGTGTGGTTGTGATATGATAATTGCAGCAGTGAGTGAGTTGGCTTTGCCCTGTGCTTCCTGTGGCCTGCCCTGAGCATCTTCTGGTGTTATAGAATCTGAGTCATTTTGGTTGGAAAAGACTTTTAATGCCTGAAGGAACCTACAGGAAAGCTGGGGAGGGACTTTGTACCAGGGCTTGTAGTGATAGGATGAAGGGGAATGGCTTTAAGCTGGAAGAGGGCAGATTTAGACTGGAGATTAGGAAGAAATTCTTTGCAGTGAGGGCGGTGAGACACTGGCACAGGTTGCCCAGGGAGGTTGCGGATGCTCCCTCCCTGGAGGTGTTCAAGGGCAGGTTGGATGAGGCTTTAAGCAACTTGCTCTAGTGAGAAACGTCCCTGCCTATGGCAAGGGGATTGAAACTAGATGATCTTTATGGTTCTTTCCAACTCAAACCATTCTGTGATCATTGAGTCTGGCCATCATGTAACCACCAAGTCTGGTGCTAAACCATGTTCCTCAGCACTGCATCTGTGTCTCCTGCGCACCCCCTGCAAGCAGCTGCTGGTTGAGCTGGAGACAGACACTGGAACCCCCTGAATGAGTTTGTGGGAAAGGACTACTTTGTGTTTTTGTGAAGATTGTATGGAAGGATGTCTTGAAGTAATGAGGTCTTCTACTCCAGATGTGCTGAGTGGATTTCATGGACTTTGAGGGTGCTGGAGCCCTGGAGCAGGCTGCCCAGAGAGGTTGCGGAGTCTCCTTCTCTGCAGAGATTCCAAACCCACTTGGACATAGTGATCCTGGGCAACCTGCTGTGAGTGACCTTGCTTTAGCAGGGACTGGATGATCCCCAGAGGTCCCTTCCTTGTACCTCTGCAAGCATGATGGTAGCTCACAGATGTAGAAGCAGATACTACAACCTTGAAGAATCTTGTAGGACGTGAAAGTTTTAATTAAAAATCTGGCTTGGTTGAGGGTGTTTTGGTTTAGTCTGAATGTCTTGATTTCTCCTGGAAAAAAAAAAAAGGATTAAATGAAACCCTTCATGGTTTGTGTTTTTTTTTTTTTTCTTTTGTATTTTTTTTTTCTTTAATATTTGTGCATATTTATTCTTGAAGTCGAAGCATTAGAAAATAATTGAGTAAAACAAAATCCACAAGGCTTCAAATTACCTCTAGCTTAATGTTTTATTTAAAAGGTTTGCTAACTGACATTCTTTATAATGAATTAGGTCACGAGGCTCTAAAGAGTGTTGTGGGTTTTCTTTCTTACATTTAAATTTGAGGCTGCTTCCCTCAAAACTTGGGCTCCAGAGCTGTGAGCTGCTGCTGGGTTGTGACTCCCTGGCTCGGGGAATCTCGCTCTAATTATTCTCAATCACAGTGGTGCAAATGAATATATCCATGTTTGGAGGATCGAAGCAGTGTTGTCATGGCAATCTCTGTAAGGTCATGAGAAACTCATGGATATTGTTTGCCTCCTCTCCCAGGAGACCTCTCCTACCTTTGCAGAACTATGGATTTGGGAGGGGGGGGGGTTTGGGTAAGAACTTGAAAGCACGATTTTGTAATGATTTGGCTGAAAGAGTTTGTTGTTTCCCACTGAGGAGCTGAAGGTGCCACGGTTTAGGTGAAGGTGGTTGTGGTCTGGGGCTTGTGTATCATGTCCTCACTTGGCACTTCCCTCTGGGAGCTTGACAGATCCCAAGTTGGTGCCTGGATCAGTGCTGCAGGAGGTGAGATCCTTATAAACCACAGCAGAAGGGACCTGTTTGGTGGCTGTTGGTGAATGGTGTTCAGTGGGCTGGGCTGGGCTCTGGCTTGGGCCCTGTTGGGAAAGAGTTTAATCATAGAATCACAGACTGGTTTGAGTTGGAAGGGACCCTTAAAGGTCTTTTCTAATCCAACTGCCCTGTAGTGAGCAGAGACATCTGCAGCTAGAGCAGGTTTGCTTACAAGCAATTTGAAAAGCAACCAACCAAAAAACCCAAAAGCAAGCAAACAGCAAACAAAAGCCCAAATAAAAACCTCCAAAAAATCCAAACACAAAACACCCCCCACAGCCAACTCCAGTTTCTTAGTTACAGAAGGTGATGCTAGCTGGAGCTGTAGTGATGGGAGCCCCTCAGAGCTGTCCCTGTCCCTAAGCATGGCAGGGCCTGTCACCCCATGTGCCACACTGGGTGCTGCAAGCACTGCAGAGGAATTTGGGTGATGAAAAACATTCATGTCTGGGCTGCAGCTGCCCAGGTGCTGCATGCAGCCATGCCCCCTGCATGGCATGGGAGGAGATTCATGGGAAAAATATGTGGAAAGTAAACACTAGAAGCAGTGGCAAAGGCAGTGGAAGGATGTGTGCTCAGCCCTGCTGGAGCAGATCTCTCCTCTCCAAAAAGAGATCTGAAAAGATCAATTTGGGTTCTGCAAGATGCACAAAGGACACCTACATGGGTGTGCAGCCTGAGAGATGGGAGTGTGAGTCTCTGTGCTTTTGTGAACTTCTCTATGAAAGGTGGTGATGATGATGATGATATTATTATTACTATTATTACTGTTATAGAACAACAAATAAAACACCCCAACCTACAAGCTAGTGAAAAAGCCTGTGGCATCCTCAGTTAGGTCCTTGCATTGCTGAGGCAGAACTAGAGGTACCACACTTAGTGAATGGAGAAAAGCCTGTCAGACACATGAGGCCTTGCTCCCCTTAGGGCAGGATCAGCAGCTTGTGTCAATGGGCCCAAGCCATCACTATCTTGCATAGCAGACCCAAGGGCATCAGAATTATTCAGAAGAAGTCCCACCAGCTTCAAACTCTACAGGAACCATTGACTCTTGAGGAGGTGATAGGTTGCAGATTAATTGTCCATTAGGCACTTGTTGCATCCTTTTGCAACAAGATCCTGATATTTCCTTCGAAGTGAGCAAGACCTGCTAGCATTTAAGCACTCTTAGGAAGGCTGGTTACATGGAGTCAGCTTGTACATTGCACAGCACAGCAACAACACTTCAATGTCACCAGCCTGTTTGCAGAGTCTGGTTTATTATTATTGTTATTGTTATTATTATTATATACTATATATTTATATTTATCATTATTATTCCTAAATTTAAAACNTGAGGGAGCTGGGATTGTTTAGCCTGGTGAAGAGGAGGCTCAGGGGAGACCTTCTTGCTGTCTACAGCTACCTGAAGGGTGGTTGTGGCCAGCAGGAGGTTGCTTTCTTCTCTCAGGCAACCAGCACCAGAACAAGAGGACACAGTCTCAAGCTGTGCCAGGGGAAGTTTAGGCTGGAGGTGAGGAGAAAGTTCTTCACTGAGAGAGTCATTCCCCACTGGAATGGGCTGCCCAGGGAGGTGGTGGAGTCACCGTCCCTGGAGGTGTTCAAGGCAGGTTTGGACGTGGCACTTGGTGCCATGGTCTAGTCTTGAGGTCTGTGGTAGTGGGTTGGACTTGATGATCTTTGAGGTCTCTTCCAACCTTGCTATACTGTGATACTGTGATACTGTGATCCTTGAGGTCCCTTTCAACCATACCATTCTATGATTCTGTTTAATACCATGTCTGGAAGCCTTTTGCGTGTTTGGATTGCAGCAGCAGCAGCAGCACCAATGGCTTTACAAATATCTTGTGTGGTAGGCCAAATGAATTGACTAAAATTGGCATTTAGGAAATCTTGGTGTGCTGATCCCTTGTAGCTGTGGGTTGATGGGTTTGGATTTCCAAGCTCTTTTTGCCTTTAAAAAGCTCCAAACAATGCAAACAAAGCCAAAAAGCAGCCTTTTTGATAGAGAGCCATTAAAGCATTGTGAGCTGCAGCTGAACATATGTTCAATCTGCAGTTCTTTTGGGAGCCCAAAGAAGTTAACCAACCATCCACTCTTCCTTCCCCCCTTCCTTTCTCCCACCCTTCCACTTTTCCTTCCACCCATCCACACCCCCCCGCCCCAGCTTCGTTTGAGCCTTTGGGCAGGTTTAGCACATAGATGAGCAAATTTGTTAGGTGAAGGTTCCTTGGTTTGAGAGCTCTGACATTGATTAGTGACTGATGTCAACCTTCCCCAGAAGGTATGAGATCCATATTCACAATTAAAAGGCAATCTGATGTTTTGTTGGCTGTAGAAGGGAGGTGGCAGCTCCAGTCCAGGTGCTATGTGAGTCTCTTGCATATGTGTTAGCTACACTTAATTGCCTCTGTTGGCTGCATCTGTCAGGGGTTTGAACTGAGCTGATCCTGTCCTCTCACACCCAACCTGTGCTCATGCATCAGAGGAAGAAAACAGCTTTTCACTGGGTTTTGCACCTGGCAGCTGTGCAGACCAGTTCAGCCTTCCCCTGCCAAGCCCTTGCCCTGGCATGGGGGGTACTGCACATGGCAAGGGACACTTCACTCTGTCACCTCAGGGCCATCTGGGGTTTGTTCTGACCTGACTTTTTTTAGAGCTTTACAAATGTGTTGGATTAAAGGTTTTAAAATGGGAGGGTTTGGTCATTGCTGTAAGTCAAAGAAGAGCTCCCTGGTTTTAAGCGTGGATCTGAGTTGGGTTTAAAAAGAAAGCCCAAACTTGAAGCAAGTGGAGTTTTTGATGAAAGGCCTGTTTACATGTAAAGAATTCTTTGAAAGGATCTGTCTTTCTCTCTGCTTTCTGCAGAGGGATGGAGCAGAGGCTGGGCTGAAAATGAAGCTGGCTTTCTCAACTGACCTCCTGCCACATGGGTTTTCCCCTCTGCATGCATACACACAGGGCTTAAACCCTTTGCCTTGGCACCTGCAGGATGCTCCTTAATACTTCCAGGTGTAACCAACTTCTTCTGACCTCTTCTGGCTTGTGTACCCAACATCTGGAGAAGCAGCCAGCAAGCTCTGTCCTGGGTGAGGGGCTGTGGGGGTGTCTGATGAGATTCTGAAGGCACAGGGGAGCTTTTGATGCTGGGCAAGCAATTAACTGCAGCTTCTGCAGGGTTTAACATCGCTTCAGATCCCTCCACTTATCCCTGACATTGGCTTTTTTTTGTTGATCCTTCACTTGACTACCATGTTCCTTTCAGCTCTGGTGATAATTCCACGTGAGTAAGCAGAACACCTTCATTTCTGAATGATGGCTGGTGGCAATTTCTTCATTTCCTGAGTGGAGTGCAGGCTTCTTGGGGTTCCATTCCTGTGCCAGAAAGACTATTTGCTCATACAAAGTTCTTCATTGTAATAGGGGAAAGGAAAGGAAAAAAAAAAAATCAATTTGATTACTTTCATGTCAGCATGCATGTCTAATGGCTTAGAAGTTATTGCAGCCATAAAATATACAGTATCATTTCTCTCTCGCTCTGAAATTTGACAGGATTAATATAGTCAGCATGAAATCTTAGTCATAAAGTCGACCATAAGTGATGGTAAAATTAGCTGCAGAAATCGTCTGCTTATGGAAAACATCTTCTGTTTTTCCTTCTGGGGAAAAACACCGAGGGGCTGGCGTGCAGCTCGGGAAGGGAGCTTGCTGCAGCTCAGCCTCTCGTACAGACAGCTCCTCTTCATCTCACTCTCTTCTGACAAGTGATGTGGCAAATGCTGCTCGGCCCTGAGATGTCCCAGACAGCTTGCAGAGTGGTTTTATGGCCCCATTCGTCAGCTGACCACCCCGGTGGAGGTGGTGCTAGGACTGGGTAGCCTTCCAGTATCTGAAGGGGGCCTACAGGAAGGCTGGGGAGGGACTATTGACAAGGTCTTGTAATGACAAGACAAAGAGCAATGGGTTTAAACTAGCAGAGGGAAGATTTAGACTAGGTATCAGGAGGAAGTTCTTTCCAGTGAGGGTGGTGAAACACTGGCACAGGTTGCCCAGGGAGGTTGTGGCTGCTCCCTCCCTGGAGGTGTTGAAGGCCAGGTTGGACGAGGCCTTGAATGACCTGTACTAGTGGGAGGTGTCCCTGCCTATGGCAGGGGGTTGGAAGTAGATGATCCTTGAGGTCCCTTCCAACCTTACCATTCTATGATCCCACCCTCCCCTGTAAGTTGTTCCATGGTACCATTCCTTGGTTCCATTTTTCAGACAGGGCTTGAAAAGCTTTCCTCCATCGAAGGTCAGATCTGGGGATAGAGAGCAGTAAGTTGTGGTGGCTTTTGATGGTGTGTGTCCTCCAGCAATGGGTGATGTTTGCCTGTCCATGTTGGGGTAAGTGATGGACTGATCTGTCTCCTGCAGCACAAGCCCTGTTGGGGTTGAAAAGCTGTTTCTTTCCGTGGGTCATTGCTCTGGTAAGGTTGGAGGGAGGTGGGGTCCAGGTGAGACTGGCTTTGCCCATGAGCTTCACTCATGGGTGTTAGTGTATGCTCATCCTGCTGGTGCAATCTGCTGCCTTCTGCTTGGTGACCTGTGGTGGTCCTCCTCACACAGCCCGTAGGGAAGCTGGCTGGTGCCTTTCTCCAGGGTGGGAGGAACACCCTGTATGCAGCTACCTTGCTGTGAGCTGGGATTGAGAAACCTTGGCTGGAAGCTGAGCTTCCTCCTGAGGAGTGACCATGCTGGATGCCAGCGGAGGAGCCCAGCAGGCGGCCGGAGCAGCCACTCCATCCTGCTCATCCACCTCCACAACTGCCCTTGGAAGTGGAGATGAAGTGCTGAGGATAGGCAGGGGGATGTTTGCTGACGTGTGATCCTTCACCAGCCCAGCCTTTGAAGTACCTGTTCGTGTTTTCATTTAATGACATCTCATTTCAGCTGCGTTGTGCAAGGTGCCCATAGCTGTTTTTTCTGCTTATGAAGCTGGTTCCAGAGAGAAGCGAGGAGCTGGGCGCTGGTATCTTTAATATCACCCTTATAATTACACCCAGGGAAGACAGCATCTTGCATCCAGGCATCAGCTACCCACCCTGCAAGGTCCAAGACCAGGGTTTTGTTGCTAGCTCATGGCCCACTTGGCTTAGCAAGGGGAAATTTCTCCTGCCTCCTGAGCAGAGACAATGCTGAGTTTTACTTCTCCAGGGGGGCTCGGAGGTATCTCCTGCTGTATCCGGACACTCCCACCTCTGCTGGAAGCTGTTGTCCTGCTGGTTTCACATGTTCTGCCTCCCTTGGCAGCCCCTTGTGAAAAGTTAATATCTGGTCATTGGTTTTGGCTGCATCTCCAAGGCAACTTCATTCATAGCCAGCTCCCGGTTCATACCGATCCGGACATGCCTAGATGACTAACTCCCGGCTCCTGTTACCATGTCCCAGGAGAGTTGTTAACTCCTTCAGCCCAGGTAGGTGGTGATACAGCAGGGAATGGGCAGACAGAGCAGGTGGAGGCCATAAACACCAGAAAACACTGACGTGCTCTGTGTCCCCTTCATCCCTTCTGCTTTGGTTTGCTTCCCAGTGCTTCATCCAGCCCACAGAGCAAAGAGCTCAGCACTATTTAAGATCATTTTCAGTGCAGAAAGATCTCAGGCTATGCTTGTTTCTCCTGAAATTATAATGCTTCATTATCCTTTGGTTTGGGCAGAACTTTGCCTGTGGGATCTAAACTTAGTGAAAAATTTCACTGGAAATAAGCAAAACCAAACAACAAAGAACTTGGCTACACACTAGCAATAGGCTCTGAAATGCAGCTAGAATTGAGTTTTGTGTTTCACACAAGCCAAGTTGGGGATTTTTCTCCTGGGAGCAGGTGATGTGGTGAGACCACCACGTTCCCAGCATGGTCAGTGAGCTCTTCAAGATGGAGCTGTGCCAGGTTAAACGTGGGGGCAGCCAGCATTGCTGCAGCGCCTGGTCCTTCGCTCCTGCACCTCTTCCCGCATGGCTTTGTCACATCCACATTTACAGCCCCCAGAGATCCCTTTTGATTCTCACCAAAAGCTGTGGGAAGGGGAAAAGGAACCAAACTGTGGGATTTGGGGCTGTTTGTTTCTCTCCAGGCAATGCTGTTGAGAGGTGTAATGATATGTCCTTATAATCCACACTGCAGGCTGGGATGGGTCCCAGTTCCCCATCAGAGCAAGTAGCTGGTCCCTAGCCCCATGCTGAGGTTTGACCATGGGACTCCTTTTCCAGCCAGGGTCTTTGGAAACCATCCAACCACAAGAAGGAGAAGGGCTGGGAGTAGAGCAGAGCACATCAGCTCTGAGCAAAGTTTGATTTAAGCTTGATGAGCATTGCAAGGATGTGATGCTGCACTCTTCCCTTGGTGCATTTGAGTACTGACATGGTCCACATGTTTGATGTGGATGTTGTGACACTGGGGGTGATTGGCAGGTCCTGGAGGTGACTGGCAGGAGAGTAGGCACAAGTAAGAGAAGCACATTGGGTTTTACTGGTCACATTTCTGTCCTAAATGGAGTATCGCAGCAGCAATCAAGGGTCAGGATCCCCTGGGGATTGCTGAGATGGGCACACCTGAAACCCTGTTAATTTTTTAACATCTAACTTGTTTGATGGGATCTGTTACACTGAAACATCAGCCAGAGAGCTAAACCTGCTGGGAACATGACCCTGCCATGCCTGGTGACTGTGCCTGCATGGCTGGCCAAGGCTGCTGGCTGCAGTGGTGGTGGCATTCCATGGAAGGGTGAACCATTCCTGGGGGTGTTTGGGAGATGTGTGGATGTGGTGCTGAGGGATGTGGTTTGGTGGCAGTGGCTTAGCAGTAGTTGTGGCATTGTGAGCTCTAGGTGAGTGGCTGGACCTAATGAGCTCAGAGGTCTCTTTCAACCTCAACAGTTCTATAAGGCAGCTTTCCAGTGCCTGAAGGGGGCCTGGAAGGAAGCTGGGGAGGGACTTTTTATAAGGGCTTATAGGATGAGGGAGAATGGCTTTAAGAGGGAAGATTTAGACTGGAGATTAGGAAGAAATATTTTACAGTGAGGGTGGGAGACACTGGCACAGGTTACCCAGGGAGGTCATGGATGCCTCCTCCCTGGAGGTGTTCAAGGTCAGGTTAGATGGGGCCTTGAGCAACCTGGGCTAGTGGCAGGTGTCCCTGCTTATGGCAGGGGGCTGGAACTGGATGATCTTTAAGGTCCCTTCCAACTCAAACCATTTTGTGATTCTGTAATTGGAGGAACAGTGGAGAGGTACCCACTGGGGTAAGACTCAGTAAGAGAGGAACAGTGGAGAGGTACCCACTGGGGTAAGACTCAGTCAGAGAGGAACAGTGGAGAGGTACCCACTGGGGTAAGACTCAGTCAGAGAGGAACAGTGGAGAGGTACCCACTGGGGTAAGACTCAGTCAGAGAGGAACAGTGGAGAGGTACCCACTGGGGTAAGACTCAGTCAGAGAGGAACAGTGGAGAGGTACCCACTGGGGTAAGACTCAGTCAGAGAGGAACAGTGGAGAGGTACCCACTGGGGTAAGACTCAGTCAGAGAGGAACAGTGGAGAGGTACCCACTGGGGTAAGACTCAGTCAGAGAGGAACAGTGGAGAGGTACCCACTGGGGTAAGACTCAGTCAGAGAGGAACAGTGGAGAGGTACCCACTGGGGTAAGACTCAGTCAGAGAGGAACAGTGGAGAGGTATCCGCTGGTAAGACTTACTCAGAACCTGTTACCCCATACCTGAAACCTGCTGTCTCACCAACTTCCCTCCTCCAGGTGCTACTTTCCCTCCCTCAAGCCCCAAACCTGTTGTAGGACCGTTTGAAATGGAGCTGCTCCAACTCTTAAACTTTTAATAATAGATTACCATTAGTATCAAGCCTTATATAATGCACACCTCATTATTGCTTACTCAGAATAATTTCTCAGCCTCCTTATAGAACCTTGGAACTTTATTTGCTGAGTATAAAATATGCAGAAATGCATGAATAGTTTTAAGACTTGGTACCCTAAACTAATACAGCATGCTTCTTTTTTTTTTTTTTTTTTTTTTTTTCCTTTTATTTTTTTCCCCTCCCTTGCACTGTGATTGAAGTCAAATTAACATATTTACCTTCAGTGCTCCCAGGAGTGGCATTAAAAAATTCAAGAGGTGATTCAGAATAGTCTCCCATTTACTGTGTTTAAAGCTGGATTTCATTTCTCAATAAAACCCTGCAAGCACTTGACTCCCTTTCAGCTCTGCAGCCTCTTTTCCTCCCTGTGCAGGTCCTTGGACTTATCAACAGATGGTAGCAGCATTATTACTGCTGTGTTCCCAAAAGGAAACTTTTTATTTTATTTTATGTTGTTTTATTGGTTTTTCAGGATGAGGCAGAAAGCAGAGGCAGGGAAGAAGGGAAAGGGCTGAGTTGTAACAAAGAGCACAGAAGTGGAGATGCTATTTTAATCTGAAATAAGGGAGAAGTATCAAAGGTGGCTGTTGTCCTGCTGCCTGCAGGTGCTGGCTCGCTGTCTGGGGGGGGCTTATGTTGTGGTGCTGTGCCTCAGGCTCTCTAGGTGTGATAACTTTTTTTTAGGGCAAAGCATGAACCTTTATTTTTGCTGTCTGTTGACATCTTCCCAGGAAGAAAAGCCATGTAAATGCAAGGGTAGGAAATGGAAAACAGTTGCTTTATTGCCCAGTGGTTTCTTTATTCTTCGAGGAGACCTTAGAGTAGCCTTCCAGTATCTGAAGGGGGCATACAGGAAAGCTGGGGAGGGACTATTTACAAGGTCTTGCAATGACAGGACAAGGGGCAATGGGTTTAAACTGGCAGAGGGAAGGTTTAGACTAGGTATCAGGAGGAAGTTGTTTGCAGTGAGGGAGGTTAGGCACTGACACAGGTTGCCCAGGGAGGTTGTGGCTGCTCCCTCCCTGGAGGGGTTCAAGGCCAGGTTGGATGAGGCCTTGAGTGACCTGTACTAGTGGGAGGTGTCCCTGCCTATGGCAGGGGGGTGGAACTAGATGATCCTTGAGGTCCCTTCCAACCTTACCATTCTATGATTCTGTGATTCTTACCAATGATTACCCTGTGCTGTGATTTATCCCTGCAGCTGTAGGATGTAGCTCCTATAGCTCCAAGCATCTCACACCCCACAACGGTTAGCTGCGAGGATGCAAATTCCCTCTTCAGAGCCCCAGACTGCTCCACTATCAGCTCTGCTGTGGGCTCCTCAAGGGAAGCACCTTCCCTAAGCATATCAGTGGTGCAGGGAAAGCTTTAACCTTACCAGTTTTCCTGACCAGATGATAAATATTCTGGGCTGAGAGTCTGTGTAAGGAGCCCTTTGCTCAGCTCTAGCCAGTCAGTACCCTCTGAGTGGAACAATTCTACCCGAAAATGTTGTTTACGAGAGACTGGAGAGAGAGACCTGCAGCAGCTCTTCTATTTTCCACGCCTGTTCCTAGATTAGGAAGTTGTTTCAGCAGATGCTATTTCCAAAGAAAATGGGTTAATACTTAGTGGTTAGAACAGTGGGGCAAAAAAAAAAAAAAAAAAAGAAAAAGCTTATTTGTGTGAGGTTTTGGCTAATTGCCCTGCAAGAGTTACAGAGCGTTGCAGCAAATTTCCTGGGTTTCGCAATCGTGATGATTCTGGTTTAACTGGCCAGAAAGATTCTCAAAAAGACACAAATAAAGGGAAGAATAAAGGCAAAATCACTTGGTGGTTTGCTGGGAGTGGGGGTGAAGGCAAAAAAGAAAAAAAAAAAAAATGCTGAAAGACCTTAAGTCTGCCATGAAAAGTCTCCAGGTGACTGAGTGAGTGGTTGAGACTCTGGGCTGAGCAGATCTCAGAGTTTAATTATCTTTTTATTGATGAAAGATGGATGCTGCTCTGGGGCAGGCCAGGACAAGCCCCTCTTAGAAACAAGAAGTAATTCCCTGGCAAAGAGTTCCCTGGGTGAACTGGGATGTTCTTCCTTCCTGATCCATGGGAATGTCTTTGCAGGGTTGTTACTTGGAGAGGGGAAGGTTCCTGGTATGCAGCCATCCCCTGCTCCAAGGACAGGGAGCCCAGCAGAGTCCCCACCTCTGATGTGGAAGCATCTTCTCAGCATGGCAAGCCCTTGTGGGCCACATTCCTTTGTTTTTTTCCTGGGAGATGAGTGTCTGGGGGCAGTTTGGGGCTGCTCCTATCCCGCTTTGGCAGTGCTGCCCTTCAGGGACCATGCTGGTGAACTGAGGTTGCTCTTTGGGGTCACCCTGCTCTCACAGGCACAAGGTGCCCAGCCCCACTGGGCACCTTTTATCTCCACAGCTGCTCCTACATTGGCCTGTGGTGAAGGACAAAGGCTTGTTCTCTGGGTTCTCCAATTTGTGGACAAATAGGGTGATGGCCACTGGTGCCCCTTGCTCAGCCCTGATGCTGCCACGTTCTCCCACTCTGCATCATCCTCAGCTGCCTAGAGCAGGAGCACCACACTGGCAGGCAATAAAGAAAGGAGGAGAGTTTCTTGCAGTTTGAGGGTGCCAGAGCCCTAGAGCTGGCTGCCCAAAGAGGTTGTGGAGTCTCCTTCTCTGGAGAGATTCCAAACCTACCTGGACATTGTGATCCTGAGCAACTTGCTGTGTGTGACCCTGATTTAGCAGGGGGGGTTAGACTAGATGATTTCCAGAGATCTCTTCCAACACCATGCTGGGATTCAGTAAATGGTGCAGGTGAAAAGAGCTTGGGCTGAGAACTGGTGTTGTTTGATGTTCAGTAATGTTCATGCAATGAGTCCTGCTGCTCTGTACCATGTTGGTCACATCCTGTGTCTCACTGACATGGTGAGGAGAGCTGCTTGTCCCCAACCTCATTCATTGGCATCACAGCTGCTGTCCACCACTGCTTCGGCTCAAGGACGGGGCAGGGTGGAGGTGGAAGCTGTTCCAAGCAGGGAGTACAAGGAGGAGTTTTATCTGTGCAGCCAGCAGTTCAGTAAGGAAGGCAGAGGCACAGGAAAGTGCTCCTCAAGTGTTGATGTTTCCAAGAGCATCCCTGTGAGGAGACATTTAGCGTGCCAGAAAGTGTGACAGCAACAAACTGCTGCTGGTGGGTCTGGGTGGAAACCTCGAGCTCTCCTGGGATGCACCACCCACCCTCAGGATGCTCCAGGGAAGGACATCCCACAGTGTCATGATCCAGCTGGTGCCACCATCCTGTGCTGTAGAGAAAACCCATTTTTGGTGCAGAGAAAACTCATTTTTGGTCCAGAGTCACCGGGGCCACATGCTGGCACAGCCACAGGTCGAGGGACTCTGATCGGCCAACACTGCAGCCCCACGCTGCTGGGGAAATCACTAATTAGATTCCATGCGAACAGCAACATAAACTGGGAGTAAATGGACTTGGCTTCATAAACTTAGCACTTAAATATTTTCCTAGGCAGGAAAAAAAAAACCAAAAACCCAAACCCAACACATTTGCTTTCCATGCAAAACATATAAATCTTGGAAAAGCTCCCGAATTTGCGTGTTTAACCGCTCGGATCTCTGCCTTTGTCGAGCCGAAGTGGTTATTCCCCTGCATAATTATTTTTCTTTTTAAAAGGAAGCTGAAATGTTTGTGAGGAAGACATTTTAAGTGACTGCTGGGGATGAACAAGAGTGAAGGGAGAGTCGGGTTTAATGATGATTGCTTCGCTTTGCTTTATCGTTGTTGGAAATGAAACCTTCTCCTCATCCCCTCCCCGCAAGGACTAAGCACTAATTGTCCCTTTTACCATTATGTTTCGGGGCTATCTCTGCTTTTTTTTTTTTCTTTCCTCTCTCTCTCTCTCTTTTTTTTTTTTTTTTTTTAATTGAAATGTGTATCTGGCTGCTAGTGGTTGTTTTGTAAATCCAAAATACAAGAGCTGTTACTGGAGTTTATTTAACGCAGTGGAATCTGTGCATAGTTAAACTTGTGGGTGCTGTATAAAACACAGGCTCCTGCCTTCCTACCCAACCACCCTGGTGCAGGGCATGCTGCAGTTGGATGCTCTTCATTTAACCACTGTTGGCAAGGGGTATGGCAGGGAGGGGAGCAGCCAGCTTCCAGCCGGGGCTGTGTGAGGAGGGGAAGGGCTGGTGGTGCTATTCATAGAGTCACAGAATGGATTGGGTTGGAAGGAGCCTTAAAGACTATCTAGTTCCAACATCCACGCCATGGGCAGGGACAGCTTCCACTAGACCAGGCTGCTCAAGGCCTCATCCAACCTGGTCTTGAACACCTCCAGGATGGGGTCTTCTACAAATTCCCTGGGCAACCTGTTTCACTATCTCGCCACCCTGTCTATGAAGAATTTCTTCCTAATCTCCACTCTTCCAGCTCAAAGCCACTCCCCCTCATCCCATCACTACAAGAAAAAGTCCCTCCCCAGCTTTCTTGTAGCCCTCTTCAGGTAGTGGAAGGCCACTCTAAGGTCGCCCTGGAGCCTTCTCTTATCCAGGTTGTCCATTTGTTGTAGGTTGCCTGTGGGAAATAAGGGGATGACACCCACTGGGGGGGGCTCTGCCTTCAGCTGCCAGCAGCCCTCACCCAGGATGGAGGTTTCCAGAGCAGTAGGTGAACGTTATGCAGAGGATCCATTAGGTGTTTCCTGCACTGCCTCTCCCTTGTGCTCACTCCATGAGAACCACGTAAATGGAGAGTTACAGGGCATAGGTCTTGGGTTTGGATTGGTGTCAGGTCATTGTTTTGCATAAAATGCCTGAGGAGATGCTGTGGAGATTGCCTCAGCAGCAGGTGCGATGCACAGCTTGTGTTGGCACTGTCCTGTCCCCATCCTGGGAGTGCAAGTGGGTGTGGAGCACCCCCAGCCCTGCTATGGCACTGGAATGCAGTTAGGGATGGTGACGGGAGATAGAGAAGTGGGTCTATGCTGACTGTCCTGCCTGGAGCAGGTCTGGTTTTGGTCTGAGGACAAGTGACATGAATCTGGCAATGCCCTTAGTTGCTGAGCTGCCAAACCGAGAATTACAATAGTTGTCTCAGAGCTGGAATGAGGTGGGGTTGGGATGCTCCATGCTGGAGTTTGCCCAGGATGTTGATGCACTGGAGGAGACTTTTCAAGCACATTGGCCCTGGGTGAGCCCCCTGAACCCAAAGATTTGAAAGAAGCCCAAACTAAAACCACAGATCAGTGTCCTCTGCAGAGAAAAAAAAAATGCTCAGCAACCATGCTGCAGCATCTCTCCACGAGCGCTCGCTGCGCGCTTTGCCGTCATTAACAGTCACCGTTCTGAGCTGGAGATGTTTAATTTATTTGTGTTCTCCTAACACCTTTCTGTTTCATAACAGCAATCCCTTCTCTCAGTTTGGCCAGGAGGCAGCGGTGTCTGCCATGCTCCCTGTAATCCAGGAGTGAATCAAAGCAACTTTTTACAAAACAAGATTCTCTCGCTGTTGCAAAAGAGCTTTGGGGAAATCTGGTTTTTGTGGTTAAGGATCTTACTGTGATGCACAAGGAAAATTATGTGTAGCTTTTATTTGGCCCAAAGGATTCTTACAACATTATCCGTATTTCCTTTAATTTGTGGGATTTCTAGTAAATGGGCTTAAAAATAGGTCCGGGCAAGATGCCAGGGTACATAAGAAGAGCAAAAAAGCTTTGCAGGCTGCGAGCAGCTCGCTCATGCTTCTCCCTTGGCGTGGGCTGGGGGGACGCAGGAAGCGCTCACCTTGTGGGGTTAACGATGCCTCCGGACTACTCTGGAAGTCCAGATTGCAGAAAAGATTCTTTGACTCTTCAACAGAACTGATGCAATATTGTGGTTGAGCTGGACACAAGACTGGAAGAGGAACGGGCTGAGCTGTAGCACCAGGGCAGGACAACGGCATGGCGGGGACTCAGGGGGGACCCTCACGTAACTCCCTGGATCTGCTCACTGATGGGATTTGGGGAGCCTGGAAACCTGGTGTATGAGCAGGAGCAGAACATGGCCATGATAAATGCTTGCTTGGTTGTTGTCGTTTCTTTTTTGTTTTTTTCTTTCAGCCTTTCATTCTCTGAAGTCTCTTTAAGCCTTTTGTAAAACAGGAAAATTCTAATAAGGGAGAGGTGATGGCTCGGAGCCGCGCTCCCAGCCGGAGTGAGCGCCGAGTGCCCAGCTCCCTTTGGTGATATTTATCTGGCTCTTTCTTCAGAACCAGTCTCAGTTCAAGTGACTTAAAAATGTGTTTTTCCCTGAGGACAGCCACCCACAAAAGCCTTTCATTAAGACATAGTGAGTTTATGCAGCTGGAGTCCCAGCAGTAAAGGAAAGGTAAGTGGAAAAGGATGCCAGCTGCGCAGGCTGCCTGGCTCCACATTCTTCTGCTGGGCAAGGGCCTTGATGGCTTCCCCACATATGTGACTTTTGTCCTGATTTTGAAAAATTTGGTTCATGAAATTAAATCTTTGGGCATAAATCTGTAAAACTTTGTTTTGAGAACCATTGCAAGTAGCTTCTTGGGAGATGAAGAGGAGGAATGGAGAGATGGATGAAGAGAAGGAGCCAGGAGGTTGATACAGAGAAGGAACATGGAGATGAAAGGGGAGGAGCAGGGAGATGGATGAGGTAGAGGAAGGATTTGAGTTTCCTGGGAGCAGCAGCAGCAGCATGTTGGACTGATGTGGTGGGTGGGGGGTGGCATCTCAACATAAGGAGGGGCAGGAGCCATAGCAGCAGGACCAGGGTTAGGTTGGGGTTGCAGCAGGTCCTGTGGGTCATGACATGAGGAATGCATCTTGCAGGTACAAGCTCATACTGTGCCCGTGCCAGTGCATATTACATAGTGGTGGTGATGGATTTCCATAAAATCAAAAGGACCTCAGTCCCTGATGCAGAAGCAGCTGGTGAAAGGGGAATTACTTAATGGTGTTGGCAGCCATGTAATAATAGCACTTTGCATTGGAGGATCTTGAGTTGCTTTTTACAGATAAAAAGTCTTGTAATGTCTCTGAGAAGGGGGGGAATAAGGTTCATCTGGTTGTACATCTCTCTGCCCCTCCCTGAGCTCCTCTCCTGTGCCACACTGGGACCTTGCTTTTCCTTAACAGTTGTTGGCTTGAGAATTGTGGTGGGAACTGACCCTCAGGATAGCGGTGGCTGAGAACTGTGCTCCCATGAGCCATTCATTAACCACACTACTAAGTTCCCCAGTGCCCTTTCTGGAGGAAGCAGGGGAATTTGCACTAAGGGATAATGTCTGGGATGTCTCTGGGGGGGACTGGGCTTCATAATTCCAAGCCTTGTCATTGGATGGCATCGCCGGCAGTTGAATGGGACCTTGAGCCTTTTGCATGGGACTGGTGCCAGTGGTGGGTGCCACAATAGGCACGGGAGCACCCCCTGGGCATCTCCCAGTTCTGAGGGCTCTTCCGTGCTTCAGGCAAAAGCAGAGCAGAGGAAAACACCCTGTGCAGCATGGTTTTGGCATGTTGTGAGCAGAAATCATCTCTTTCCCTCCAGACATGGAACTGCTGCGTGCAAGCACCCCAAGACTCCCTCCCCCTTTTCACATGAAACCTTGGGATTTAGCGGCTTCCAGCCCTGCAGCCTCTTTCCCTCCCCTGCTGGCTGGTGATGCCCAAGCACCAACCACCAGCCAGCCCAACACTTTAGCACAAGTTCACATTCAAGCTGATTCTTCAAATTCACCTCCTTTGCTGGAGATCAGCTTTCCAAGCTGCCCCGCAGGAAAAGGCTCCTGTTGTTTTCTTCAGAGGGCAAGGTTAAATGAGCTGCTGCAGTGGGAAATGCAGGGGGTTAGGGGTTGGGGAGATGAGCTGGGGTTGGAACTGACCCGAGGGCTTGCAGTTCCATGGCCAGGGCTGGGCTTGGACGTGTGACCTCCCCTCTTTCTAGTGCCATCCCTGCTACGTGCACCCCTAAAGCCCTTTGAATTTGCTCGTGAAAAATAATTGGGTTTGTGCATGTGTGGTTTGAGGGTGGTTTGGGTTTGGGGTTTTGGTTTTGGGTTTTTTTTTTTTTTTTCTTCCTTTCCTATAAAGATTTTTAACTGAGAGACAGCAAATTTAATATTTTCTGTGTCTTGGCTGTGTTGTGATTTACATTTGATTTTAGGCATAATTAGAAATGCAAGTAGAGCGCTTTGTGTTTTACCTCTGCTTCAACTATTTATGGCATGAGATGCAAATGAAGCAAGCTATGAATATTAACGATTGGAGTATGTTACAAAGTAGCACTGTCTTTAATGAGTTGGGTAATGGGCACGGGCTTTGCACACCCTTTAACAGGGAGGTGTTTTATGTGGCCTGCCATCCGGGCGGCTCTGCAGCTCTCCGTGCCGGGTTGGGTTACATCCCGGGAGAGCGGGGCCGGGATTTCGCCCGGCTCCAGCCCCTGCAGGAGCTGGGTTGTGATTTCCAAGCTTTGCCCATGACAAAAGCGGCTGCGGCTGGCGGAGGATGGTGATGGATTATTTCACAGAGACTCACTCAGTTCTGCTCTAGGTCAATCCCTTTCGTCTGCTGCGGCGTTGTAGATGGATCTGAGAATAGGAAAGAGCTCCTCGACCTTTCAAGGTGCTTTGCGGCGCTGGGAGGGAATCTTAAACGGGCTCCTGCCAAAATGGAGCCTCTAACATCACACAGAGCCCACCACGATCCTTTTGCTACCCCCCACCCCTGAGACACATTGACAACGAATTGTTTGGGGGGTTTATTGACACATCCAAAGGCGTTTGAAGGAACATCTTATCTGGTGGATAGCAGAGGGCTGGGAAGTGGGGCTCCTCACATTAACCCTTTCTCCCTGGGCAGCCCAGTTTGAAAAGGCTTCTCACCAAACTGGTGAGGAGTTCTGTCTCTGAAGTAGCCCTGTAGTTCTAAAAGAGAAGGGTAACGTGGTCTGGGCACACTGCAGCCTGCGTAGAAATTCCATCCATGGGTAATCTGAAGAACAAACTTCTGCTAGAGCCCCGGGGGGGAGTCCCTGCGGGCTGCAGCAAGGGGATACAGGAGGTGGGGAGGAACCAGGCAGCGATGGAGAGCCAGGGATTTATTTTTTTTTTTATGCCAAATGGGGTTTGGGGAGGGTGGGCGGCAGGGAGGGAGAACGAAGCATGCCCCAGGGAGCGTGCTTTTCAGATTTGAGGTATTTAAATTACAAATTTTGATGAGGAAGATTGTCAGCAGTATTCAAAACAGTGCTTAAATTCTTTTGAAACACTGTCGAGCTGTGCTGTGGCAGTTGAAAAGTTTGGCACACAAGAACTTGGCCCAGAAGTTGCTGCTTGGTT
>WBNM01027995.1:10409-40215 GCA_013399055.1 Ramphastos sulfuratus | reverse complement strand
TGTAAAAAAAAACGACCAACCCAACAACCTACTAAAATTTTGCATTTTCTTTTTTGGCTTCTCCTTGTTTTGAGAGCTCTTAAAATCAGTGATAAGATAAAGAATAGATTTGGGGATGGGGGGGGAGGGGGCGGGGAAAGTAATTTAAAAATAATGGCACTAACATGCTTTGCCTTGTCTGAAGGGCTGCACTTTGGGAGGCAGCATCCTGCCGGGTGGGTGACCTCGAGTGCTGAATTGTGCCCAGGCTGCTGGTGACTCACCTTGCAGCAGGACAGAGCCCTGGACGCTGCTGGGGGTGCTGGGGCTGTGCTGGGATCATACTGGGGTCCTCAGGGAGAGCTTCTGGAGCTGTGCCAGGGTCTTCAGGGAGCACTCCTGGAGCTGTGCTGGGGTGCCTGGGGAGAGCCCTCAGCACCCCCCATCCCTAAGCTGCCCTGGCAGGGCTGTGTCCATGCTGGTTGGGCTGCATCGTCAGCATGAATTTAATTCACTTTTCCATCTTTTCCCCACCCCGTTCCCTGCCCCTGGTCTGT
This sequence comes from Ramphastos sulfuratus, assembly GCA_013399055.1. Classification (NCBI taxonomy): domain Eukaryota; kingdom Metazoa; phylum Chordata; class Aves; order Piciformes; family Ramphastidae; genus Ramphastos; species Ramphastos sulfuratus. Next base: position 39,679 of record WBNM01027995.1, on the reverse strand, counting down.
ACTTTCTGTGCCAACTTTTAGGATTCTAAAGCAGCCGTAGCTGGGTGCCGCATGTCTGCTGCCTGCGTGTTACTTAGTAATATTTGCAAATTCAGTTTCTGCTCCCTTAATAAGGCAGAAATAATCTGCTCTCGCCCATTGCCACTGGCTGCTACACTAAAAATAGGGAGCCTCAGCTCTGCTCACTGCTTGCCACTTGCAGCATTTCAAAAATAAATACTTTGGAGCTGCAGGAGCAAACGCTGCAGAAGAGGAGAGGAGAGGAGTCTTGCTCTGCCTGTCATTTGATTGCCAAACTTAACCTTGTTTTCTTCCCCCAGCCAAAGATGGGTGCTGAGCTCTGCAGGCTCCCACAACGGGTCACATTTGTGTCCCAATCCCTCTCCTTTCCCCTTCCTGGGATTGCTCACCCCAAACCCCAACACAGGCAAAGGGGAAGNACATCCAGCTTCAAATCCAAGGGTGGGATTTTCCCCCTCACTCCTCATTTACAGAAGAAAGAGAAGTTTCCTTTGACCCCTTGGGGCCTTCAAGGGCAGGACCTTTCAGCTCTTTTCTTTTGAGGGTCTTTGACTGAAGGGGTCAGAGGGCGACAGCCCTTGGCCACTTTGTCTCCCACCCGCAGAGTGTCCCTCTGCCTTTGTCCCTCCCCAGCTGCTGCCCACCTTCCTGCAGGAAACATTGGACTTGGGGAGGGAGGGGAGATCTTTGGGGAGGGGGTGGTGAAGGCTCTGAGTCTCTTTGTATGTTGGCTAAGGAAAAAGACAATTTAAATACATTATCTAATTATTTCTGATTACTCCTGGGGGAGCTCTGATTCCAGCATCTTATTCCAGGTCGATTTTTTTTTTTTTTTTTCTTTCTCCCTTTGTTGTCACCTCACTCCAACCTTTCAAGACTCAGAGCTGGAAAAATAGTTTAGAAAAGAGCANTTTTCCCCACCCCGTTCCCTGCCCCTGGTCTGTACTTTCTGTGCCAACTTTTAGGATTCTAAAGCAGCCGTAGCTGGGTGCCGCATGTCTGCTGCCTGCGTGTTACTTAGTAATATTTGCAAATTCAGTTTCTGCTCCCTTAATAAGGCAGAAATAATCTGCTCTCGCCCATTGCCACTGGCTGCTACACTAAAAATAGGGAGCCTCAGCTCTGCTCACTGCTTGCCACTTGCAGCATTTCAAAAATAAATACTTTGGAGCTGCAGGAGCAAACGCTGCAGAAGAGGAGAGGAGAGGAGTCTTGCTCTGCCTGTCATTTGATTGCCAAACTTAACCTTGTTTTCTTCCCCCAGCCAAAGATGGGTGCTGAGCTCTGCAGGCTCCCACAACGGGTCACATTTGTGTCCCAATCCCTCTCCTTTCCCCTTCCTGGGATTGCTCACCCCAAACCCCAACACAGGCAAAGGGGAAGCTCTGTTTTGGGGGTTGGGGGGGTGCAGAGGGTTTTCTTTTTTTCTTCTGTCGCTGCAGTGCATGGATGGGGGGGGGAAGGGAGTATGCTCAGCCTAGACCTGAAGTGCATTTTATTTGACTTTATTTAAGTAATTATCTTCTCAAAGGCATTTTTGGCAGCTCCGTGGTGCTTCGCCACTGACTTTTGCAGTTAGCTGTTGCGTATTTTCCTTTGGGCTTATGTAAAAAGTGCATTTCCTTTTCNTTTTTTTTTTTTCTTTCTCCCTTTGTTGTCACCTCACTCCAACCTTTCAAGACTCAGAGCTGGAAAAATAGTTTAGAAAAGAGCAAAATGGTGGTGGTTTGTTTTTGTTGTTTTTGTGGTTTTTTTTTTTTTACCCCCTAAAGATACAAATGCAGAAGCTGAGAATTCTCCAACTCTCCTGGAAGTTGGATCAAATAACGGCTGCATTTTTAATGAACCTCTTGTGACACAGGCTATGACTTTACAAAAATCACACAGACCTCTACAAATTGTCCAGATATATCCAAGAGCTGGGAAGAAGAAGCTGCCATTAGAAAGCAAAATGATGCTTTGCTTGAATGGTCACGTATCTTAAATAAGCAGGGTGGAGTTGGGGTGGGGAGTGGGAGTGGTGGCTTTAATCCAGTTTTCTCCCAAGTTTTGGTGGTGTCCATCTGATGATCTGTCAACAGCAGAACAGGGCAAAACAAAGGGAGCTGAACGTTTTTGGGGTGGCAGTGGCTCTGTGGGGCTCCTCCTGCACCCTGAGGCACAGCTCAGCTTGGGAGATGAGGTTGTAAAATATAGTTTATAGCTGTAGTGATCTGAGGTGATTTTTTTTTTTCCTGCAGCACAGCTCTTGCCATGTCAGATGGGCTGAAACCATTTCAAACCAGTGGAAGGTGGCTTGGTGCTGCTAGTTAAGGAGGTTTTGGAGGCAAGACATGAGGCATTGCTGCGTTCACTGTCCAGACACAGCAATATTTTCTCATTGCTGTTTTTGGGGGCTGTGAGGTCTGGCAGTAGGCAGGTTCTCATTGGCTGTTGTAGGATGGTTTAGGCTGGAAAAAGACTTTTAAGATCCTTGAATCCAACCTTTCAGGGGTGGTAAGCAAGGTTCTCCTTTACTTTTGTAGAAACATTTAGGTTGGAAAAGATCTTTAAGATAATTGAGTCCAATGTTTCTGGAGCAATGAGCAGGTTCTCCTTGGATTTCTTAGAATCATTTATGTTGGAAAAGACCTTCAAGATCGAGTCCAACTTCTGGGGATTGTGAAGATGTTCTCCTTGGCTTTTGTAGAATCATTTAGGTTGGAAAAGACCTTTGAGATCTTGAAAAGCTGGGCTCAATGGATGGTGAGTCGGTTCTTCTTGGCTTTCAAAACTGGCACTTTTCGTTTCTTTTTCACTCTTTTTTGGGAAGTTTTGGCTTGTTGATGGCTTTGGCTTGGAGTTTTTTCTTTATTCTGGTCCATTCTATGTTCAGGGGCAAAGTGGGGAGGAAGAAACAAAAATCCAGCAGTTCTGGTCTGTGGTCTATGGGAGTGGTTTGGGCTTTTGCAGGTCTCTAGTACAGCTTTGGTTGCATTCCTCAACACTCTCTCCAGACCAAACCCAGCTGCCGTTGGCTCTTTCCTTGTGAGCATATTTCAGGGCCTTTTTTTCTCCATGAGAAGTGCAGGTTTAGGCCATCACTGAGTGCCACTGGCAAGCTCACCCACTCTCTTGGCCGCTTTGTGACCAGCAGCTCTGAAATCTAATGAAATTGGAGAAAAGGCCACCAGGATCTGGAATGATGGAATTTTGGAGTGGGATACTTTGGGGGTGGTCAAGCCAGGCTGCAGTCCTGGGGAAGATGTACCTCAGGAGGGATCGATCGATTGTGTGGAGCATCTTGGTTCAAATTCTGATGTGAAATCTGCCAATAAATTGCCAGGCTGGGGCACTCTGGTGCTTCTCACCAGCTCAGCCATAATCCAGATTGGCACCGTTAGGTGTTTTGAGAGAGAGCTGTGGGTTCCTCCTGGCATGCCTGGCTTGTTTATAGAGCAGATTCTAAGCAATATTAATAATTTATGTCCCTTTAAAGTTGGTGTCTTCTGCTCTACCAAGCTGTCCTTGGCTGGTTGCACGCATCCTGCCTTGCTGTAATTCTATGAGGGAGATGTGAACGTGCCCAAGGAGGTCCCATCCAGTGCCCCCCTGATTTCTCCTCCAGCTCTTGCTGCGAGAAAAGAGGAGGAGATCCTCTCCACCCATGGTGTCCCATCACCATGGATGAGGCTTTCTTCAGGTGCCTGGGGGTCAAAGTTTTGTTTCTGTTATTTTCCAGTAGTTTTCACAGATCCAGGATGGATTTATGTTTGCCAGGGCAGATTCCTTTCCTTCTGCAATGGAGATTGGCAGTGTCATGGTTGGAAGAGGTCTTGGGCTTGGTGATGTCAGGGAAATGTAGAATGGTAGGCATTGGAAGGGACCTCCAAAAATCATTGAGTCCAAGCCCTCTGCCAGAGCAGGATCACCTAGGGCAGGTCACACAAACACATCCAGATGCGTCTTGGAAGTCTCCAGAGAAGGAGACAACCTGCTCTGGGCAGCCTGCTCCAGGGCTCTGTCACCCTTACAGCAGAGAAGTTTTTCCTCATGTTGAGGTGGAATTTCCCTCATTCCAGTGTCATCTCTGACCTCCTTGCAGGCTGTCACTTTGGTCCCCTCTTGGTGCCTTAGCCTCCTTACCAACACAAGGCAGAGATCCCATTGACCTGACACTGGGTTTGGATGAACCCACTGAGCGCTCTCAATGCGTGGAGGTCCAGGAGGTCCTCAGCTGGGAGCATCATGGCTCTGCCAGGCGCTGGGAGGCTGCAGGTCCTGCGGGATGCAGAGCAGACGTGTTAGTGCCGTTTGCTGGAAGAGCAGGGGAAGGCAGCCAGCTCCTGGGCACACGGCAGCGGCAGCAGCTCGCTGCTGTGGAGTTGAACTTAATGCACCAAACATCTCTTTGGATGGTGAAAGCGGAGTCCCCATCGGCAGGGAGGGGTCACGCCGGAGCATCACTGAGCCCCTACAGCTGTCCTGCTCTTAAGGATGGCTTCACCTCTAATCTCTTAAATTTTAACTGTGTGTGGCCATTCGAGCAGAGCAATTGAAACAAACCCGAGAGCAACAGCAGAAATAAAATCGCTCTGGGTGAGAGAGAAGTGAGGAAAGTGAGGCCCCACCCTCTTTCCCAGAAAAAAGCACCAAACATGCTCAATAAATGCGAAGGTAATTTAAAATCCGAATCCAGGAGACAATGTGACTAGGATTTCATTACTTAAGCAAATGGATTTGCTTTTAGTGGATTCAGCCACAGACTGAAAGAAGCTTTCCCCAAGGGGTAAACATTTTTCCNCCTTTTGGGTGGATGGTTTGGGGGAGCTTCTGGAAAGGGGTTGTGGGATGCTGGGGAGATGCTGGAGGGATGCTGGGGCAAGTGGAATGCTGGAGGGGATACTGAGACAAGTGGGATTCTGGGGGGGTACTGGGGGGATGCTAGGGGGATGCTGGGGTAGATGGGATGCTGGGGGCATGCTGAAGCAGGTGGGATGCAGGCAGGATGTAAGGGGAATGCTGAAGCAGGCAGGATGCTGGGGTGGGCAGGTTGCTCGGGGGATGATGGAGCAGGTGGGATGCTGGGGAGATGCTGAAGCAAGTGGGAAGCTGGGGGAATGCTGGAGGATGCAGGGGAATGCTGGGGGGATGCTGGGGGACGTTCGCCACTCCTTCCTCCGGCCGCAGGAGTTAACCAGCAGCAGTGCCAGCTCTGCAGACTGTTTGGAATAGTTTAAATGCTTTGACACTCTGGATGTACTAGATGGCAGGGGAGGCAGTTTACAGCGTAATTCATATGCAAAACTGCACTATAAATTTAAAACCTGTCTCAGTTGCCGTGGCACCACTAAGCATTTCATCAGCATACAGTACAGTATTTCTGCCATCTTTGTTTGCATTGCAGTGACTCATCAAAAGTCTGTCTTGTACCAACACTGAGAGCATTCCTCTGGCACTGATATTTCTCTGTTTTTAAAGCTTGGGTTTGAAACTGGCATTTACTTCAGGTCCCTAATCAAAGGGCTCTATTCATTGCAGAGAGCAGCCTGAATGTTAATCTGCATCCGGCCTATTCATTTAGATGCTGTGCGCTGCCGGGGAGATTTGACTTGGTAAAAGCTTGAGCTACAGCAGATACAAACCCCAGGCTTTGATACTATAGATTTTTTTTTTTTTTTTTAATTTTTTTTTTTTTACCCTCCCCTGAGCCATCCTGGTCGCTGCCTATAGCGTGGTGGCTGAGGCGATGCGAGACGGGGGCAGACGGAGCCCCTGGGCCGGTGGCTGCTGCTGAAGGTAGGTTTGCTCCCAGCCAGGCGAGGGACCGGGAACTTCCTCGCTCGGAAGAATTTTTTTTTAACCATGCAGATACAATTAAATTGGCTCTGAGTGTGTTCCCTTTTCTTCCTGTTACCCCGTGGCCTTGCAGATAGGACTTTTTTTTTTTTTTTTTCCCTTTTTTTTTTTTTTTTTTTTTTTTTCCCCAGCAATGGGAACAGAGCAGCTCTTTGTGGGTTACTATTTTCTTTCCAGAGATTTTTTTTTTTTTTTAAATCTTTCTCAGATAAACTTCTTTTTTTTTCTCTCTCTCTCTTTTTTTACTTTTTTTTTTTCCACTTTTTTTATTTTTCTTCCCTTTCTCCCCCCACCCTCCACTAATTTATTTTTTTGTATTGTTCTTATAAGCTTCCAGCACAAGTTAACCATAGTTTCTCTTCACTAGCATTGAAGGCAAAAGGGATTTTTAATCTCCTGGACTCTTGCATGGAGGTCGGGGGTGAGGGGGTGAGGGTTCGGGCTCTGGCTGGTGTCGGTGAATCCGCAGCGATTTGCTTTACTGGAGTTTGAGTGCAGGGCTGCACTAAGGCTCCTGATCCACTGTTGCTCGGGGTTTATGTGTGACCTCCCCTCCAACGCCAGGCGTTATCCGCTCCAGCAGAGGAGGAATTCTCCCCATGGCCAAAAGGTACAGCTGCCCGCGGCGGGATGCGAAGCCGGAGCCGTCGCTTCGAGCCTGTTTTGCCTGAGGTTGTTGTTGAGGGGGACCCTGAGGGTGACAGGCTGGGGGGCTTGGCTTCTGGAGGGGCTGGGCTGAGCCTCCCCCTGCCCCATTTGGGATTTAGGGGAGAAAAATGAGAAGACAACTTGGTAGGCGGCTGGCTGCAGCACGTCAGTTTGTTTTATTGGGGCTCAAATATCTGGCTTTAATTTGGAGATAAGCCTGGTTTTGTTGGAGGATAAATCTGTTGAGAAAGGCTTTAACTGTTGAAATGCTCCCTCTTGCTGGTGCAAATGGGAAGATTGCTTTTCAAAGTGGTTTTTGCTGGGAGCTGTGGCTCCGGCAGGATGCTGTGTTTATTTCAGGGGGGGATGGCACAGTGTTTTATAAATACCTTTTCTGTAGTTTCAGTATAGCTGCTGCTTGTCGTGCTCCTTATATAATGCTATCCGAGGTCTGTCTGACTGCCTTACCTTTGCTTTACTGCTCGCTCCTTTCCCATCACGCTGCCGATTTTCCTGCAGAAAGTAACAAAACCCCGGGAGGAATAAATCAGTGGTGCTTGTTTGAACAGATCACAACTTGAGGAAACTGCTCGCATTTTGGGGGAATATCCTTTGCCATCCACCGATAGCATTTCCACCAATGTTGGAAAACTGATAAGTGATTTCTGTAAGCGATTGCTTTCCCGCATCGGCTCTTGGAGCCGAGCTTTGAGCCTTTGATCTTGGGTGAGGTTGGGTTCCTCTGCTGCTCTCCTGCTTTGGTGAACTGTCTAAAAACACTGTGCCTCTCTCCCTGCCTTCCCTGGGTTTTTTTCAGATGTGCCCTACTTTGGATATTCCTGCATTGAATGTCTGAGGAGCTCGAGCCGATCCTGAGCCATGTCGCAGATGTTGCACATAGAGATTCCCAACTTTGGGAACACTGTTCTGGGCTGCCTGAACGAGCAGCGGCTGCTGGGGCTGTACTGTGATGTCTCCATCGTGGTGAAGGGCCAAGCCTTCAAGGCTCACCGAGCGGTCCTGGCCGCCAGCAGCCTCTACTTCCGAGACTTGTTCAGTGGGAACAGCAAAAATGCCTTTGAGCTGCCGGGTACCGTCCCCCCAGCTTGCTTCCAGCAGATCCTCTCCTTCTGCTACACCGGGAAGCTGACCATGGCAGCGAGCGAGCAGCTGGTGGTGATGTACACAGCAGGCTTCCTGCAGATCCAGCACATCGTGGAGAAAGGGACGGACTTGATGTTCAAGGTCAGCTCTCCCCACTGTGACTCTCAGACCACCATGATCGAAGATCCCAGCTCGGAGCCGCAGAGTCCCTGCAACCAGCTGCAGTCGGCCTCGGCGCCCTACGTCATGTCCCCCTCCATGCCCATCCCGCTCCTCACACGCGTCAAACACGAGAACCTCGAGCTGCAGGCAGCTGCCCTGCCCGGCCTGCCCGGCAAGCGGCCCCTCGAGCCCGGTGCCCGGGAGGGGACCGGCGGTGGTGGCCCAAATGCTGGTCCCCTGAAGCTCTCCCGCGTCTCCTACTATGGGATGCCCAACCTGGCCACCCTCATCCCCAATGTCCAGCAGGTGCAGTACTCGCAGGGGGAGCGGACGAGCCCTGGCGCTAGCAGCATTCCCACCACTGACAGCCCAACCTCCTACCACAACGAGGAGGATGAGGAGGATGACGAGGCCTACGACACCATGGTGGAGGAGCAGTACGGGCAAATGTACATCAAGTCCTCGGGAGGCTACTCTGGTAATGGACACTCTCTCTTGGGGTTTTCTGCTCTCCTTCAATGCTTTCTTGGTCTTTCAGCCAGCACAGGTGGCTTTGGGCTTGTTCTTCAGGCTTTTGTCTTCAGGGGCTTCGTTTGTTTATTCACATGGCACGGAATGGGAAGTGGTGCACGTGGTGGGCTCAGTGCTGGTGCCAGGGTATGGCATGAAAAGGTGCCCTGTGCCGTCACTCACGGGCTGTGTCCCCAGTGGGGAGACTCTTTAGATAAGAGAGGCTGTGTTATCTGCCATGACCCTGAGCTTTTTGGCTGAGGCTGTCAACAAGTAACCAAAGGGTGGCATGAGCCATGCTGTGGTGACACTGTCCCATGGCAGTGGCTGAGCTCACCTGCCACGGGTCCTCTGAGAGCAATGGTTGTCCATGGGAAGAGAATCGTCATCTGTTGGCAGCCTGCAGGGGGTTAGGTGACCAGTCTGGGAGTCAGTCTCCAGCAAGGTGAAGGCATATCCCTCTGACCATTTAGAGTAACAGTTTTTTAGAAACTGCTGAACTTAAGGAATTTGGAGGAGGGTTGAAAAAACATCAAATCATTTTTCTAGATATTAATTAGGAATTTCTGAACAAAGAAGAAAGACTTCTATGCCCACTACCTGAAGGGACCCTCCTTTCCTTCGCCAGCCTTGCCCAGAACGTTGCTGTCACAAAGGGTAGAACAATTTGGAGGCCTCTTGGTACTACTTTACCTCTGTGTGAGATGAGTCCCTCGATGTGCCTTGGAGAGAGGAGTTGGCTTCTCTTTGGTGGTGCTTAGCTGGGAGCTGCAAAATGAGCCTAGCATTAAGACCCCTTTTTCCTTGCTTCCCATGCAGGGGAGGCCTTCCTCAGGCACTCTGCAGGGCTCAGGCCCTGTTGAGAAGCAGGGCAGGGGTGGGTACAGAGCCAGGGGCTCAGGACCAGAGGGATGCCTGACTGTGTTGCTGACGTGCCAACATCCCACACCAGGCAGCCTGCAGCATCCTGTACCGCAGAAGCTTGCACAGCCTGCACGGATGCAGCTCACAGCATCCCATGCAGAGGCTTGACCTCAGCACAGTGGCCTCCCTGTTGGAGCTGTAGGTGTTTGTGGCAGCAGCTTTGATCCTCAGACACTTCCCAGGGAGGGACATCTTCCCATCACGGAGCATCATCTCTCCTGGAGCCGCTTTCCCTGCCGCGTTGCTGCGCTGAAGTTGCTGCCCAACATTGTAAATATTTAGCTGGGTTTTGCTGAAGAGCTGCTCTGCTTTCCTCAAGAGGTTTTTGCATTTTATTCTTAAGCAAGAGAAAAGATTGGACAAATCCTACCATTATTTCTTTACCTAAAACCAGGCTTTCCCTAGGATTGAGAACTGGCTCATCCCCACATGCTGTCCCATCCCATCCCAAAGAGCAGGAGCCCATTGTCCCCTTGCCGTGTGCCCCTGCCAGGTAGTGAGCAGCAGCAATATTTTCCAGGCATTTTCACTAAGCCACGTGCAGAAGGGGGAGGCACACTCCTTGCAGTGTTACTATTTTAATATTAGAACCATTTGCTGAGGCAAGTGGACAAGGCAGTCGTAGAAAATGAGCCTCAGAAGCCTGTCTGCTTTCTGCCATGCTTCATCTCCCAGTGGTTGGTACTGGGTGTGGGCAAGGAGGAGTGGAATCAGGGGGTGAGGATATGGCTAGGGTATCCAAGGCTGTAGTCTCTTCTGTGGCCATCTAGCTGGCAGGAGCAGGGCCCTGTGCCCTTGCTGCTGCTCGGATCAGCCCAAGCAGATCTTGAGCTGGTTTCCCTCACACTGGCTTTGGTTTTATTTAGCTTTGTGCTTCGCTGCTGCAGAGCTGACAGTGAATGATGTGGGTTTGCTTCAGCACTGTTCCTCAGAGCAGAGGGATTTCACCCTTGGATATGGTGCTTTCCTTCACCATCACAGGGCCAGTTTGTGCACTAACAGAATAAAATAAATTCAGCAGGTGAGGGCAGGAGCAACCTGAGATGGGGCAGGCAGCAGCTATTGGGCTGTACTCAATTCTTGTAGCTCAGGAGTCAGCCTGGCTGGAAAAGTGAAAATGCAGCCACTTTCAGGAGGTGCTGCAGCCATCCAGCCCTGAGCTGGGCATTCCACAGCAAAGTTTTCCTGCTTGGTTTCTGTAGGGGGAAGACTTGAACCGTGTCACGATGCTGAGGCAGGGGCTGTACGGGGAGGGAGGAGGTCAGGAGCAGCACAGTGCTGCCGGCCCTGCCGTAAGGCTCCGATATCCCACATTTCTGCTTAAATATCTCTTCTGCACCAGCACGTTTCCAGGGAGTTTCCTGTTTTAAATAAGCCAGCTATAGTATCAGGCTTCCTGGAAAAGAGGGCACACAAAAAAGAGATTATAAAAAATAAAACCTAAGCTATTCCATTATGGTTTGGACTTGTACAGCTAACTGTGTTTTAATTACTCGGGATAAACTGTACCCTCAAAAGGTGCAGAATAATAAAACCATAAGATGGAAGAGAGAAGCCAGCTAATCCTGCTCCTGGCATGTAGATCCTGACAGCCTTACAAAGGCCTGGGGGAGGGGGGGAGCCCTTTAAAATACTGATTGCCAAGGTTTCCAAGAGCCCCGTTTGTAAAAACAAAAACAGAGCCAAAGAAGAGCACAGCAGATGAAGCCCTGAATTTCAGAGAGCTTTGGGGTTTTTTTTCCTCCTTTTTCCTTTCTTTTTCATTCCCCTGCTGAAGTCTCGACTGAGCTAATGCCAGTGATGTGCATTGGGGTGCTAGTGGCTGATGTTTGCTTCCCCTGAGCATCACCCTCCTTGAGCATCACCCCCAAGACCGAGGCTGTGTGGGGCAAAGGAAGGTGGTTGACAGGACCCCACCAAGCCCAGGGGGTCACAAAGTCTCTTCTTGCCCCAGGCCTGGATTTTTTTATTGATTTTTGTTCACCCCTTTTTATAGTCAGAGCCACATCAAATGTCCAAAGCTGCGATCAGAGGGACAAGAAGCATGTCATCACCTTGGCCAGGGGTTTGGTGGTGGTAGAGGAAGTAAGGAGAAGGTCTTGTTAAGTGACGTGCCTCCTGCAGTGGTGACACTGGTGTGGTTGACCAAGACAGGTGTCGAACCTGCAGATAAATAAAAAGAGAAGCCCAGTTTTAAACAGAGGCCTGATGAGATGGTTAGATTTAGACGTTGGTAGACAGAGTGGTAGCTTGCAGAGGGATGTAGGAAAAGGTGCCCTAAGTCCCACCAGCCTCTGGCCACACTGAGTAGCCACAGTGTCACCACCACCGTTCCCATGCCCACCTGTTGCTGGGGCAGGGCTGGGGGCATCACAGCAAAATGCCTCCTTATTCTGTAAGTAGGGTTGGTCGTGGAGAACACGTGGGCCTTGAGGACACGAGTGAGGCTTGATGAGGTTTTTAGCATCTGATCTGAGGAACGCACAACTCCAGCAACCATTAAACAAAAGCCAAGTATTTTTATCCTGGTTAATTACAGCGTCGTGGGCCTGCTCTGAAGTGGGTTTCTGCAGGACTTGCAGATGCTCGGCGCTTTTCCGCGCTGAACCACGTTGTCAGTCAGCTCAGCAGATGCAGATAATTGAATTTTGACAGGCACAAGTGAAGTTGTATGAGGGTCCTCCCTCCTCCCCAGCTTCTGCTGCGCCGGTTTGCAGGGGAGAGGAGAAGTCTTTCTGCGGCAAATGGCTGGAATGCGAAGGCTGGACTTGGAAGTTATGAAATCCCGAACTGACAAGAGCACACTTCATTAAAAATTCATCTAAAATAGCCATTATAGAATAGTTGTGGTAATTAGCTGAGAGAATAGTTTTCTCTCCTGGCCTCTGATTCCTGACAGTAAGGAAAGAGGGCAAGAAACAACCCAGAATCTGTAGCGAGCTGCTCCAGCAGCATCCTGGACCAAGGCTGCAGCGGTGGAAATCGCAGCTCCCAACGCTGGGTGATTGCAGCTGGAACAAAGTGTCTGAGCGCGGGGCTGATGGTGTGGGCTGTGAGGGCTGGGGCTGGACTGTGTGCAGGGGGATCCTCATGAGCAAAGAGCTGGTGGGTTTGGGCAGATAAAGGGGTCAGAAGAGGCTTCCCTGTTTATTCACAGAATCAGAGTGCTGGGGGTTGGAAGGGACTTCTGGAGATCATCCAGTCCAACGCCCTCACCAAAGTAGGGTCACCCGCACCAGCTCGCCCAGCATTGCAATGTGCAGGCTGGTTTGGAATCTCTCCAGAGAAGATGACTCCACAACCTCTCTGGACAGCCTGCTCCAGGACTTCAGCACCCTCACAGCAAAGTATTTTTTTCTTACATCAAAATGGAACCTCCTGGGTTCCAGTTTGTGCCTTTTGCCCCTTGTCCTGCCATTGGGCACCACTGCAAAGAGTCCAGCCCCATCCTCTTGTGCCCCACCCTTTTATCTCTTGCTGAACATTGATCAGATCCCCCTTCAGGCTGCTTTTCTCCAGGCTGACCAGCCCCAGGTCTCTCAGCCTCTCCCAGTAAGAGATGCTCCAGTCCCCTCAGCATCCTCGTGGCCCAGTTCCCCAGGATTCCCTTGGCTTTTTGCTGAAGGTTTCAAATAGCCCCGCTGCTGGAAGTGCCACTGCGCGCCAATGGGAGCCAGCCAGCACCAGCATCACCCATCCCAAAGTGGGGACCAGTGGTGCTGAGCAGCTGAGGGAAGGCAGAGCACCACACCAAGGGCCTGCAGCCTCTGCCCTTTTTTGGCATTAAAACCTCCAGTCCTGGTTTCCTCACCGTAAAACACAGATGTTTAATTTTAGGCTGGCAGATGTTTCACTCCTGGCTGCGATCTGAAGCGAAGGCGAGATAGGAGTATTTATAAACCAGTAATATTTTTTTCCTATACTAATTCCAGATTACCTCCCTCTATAAATAGGTCACAAATCAAATCTCTGCATTCCAGTCTGTGGTTATAAACGTGCTCTTTGTAAAACGTAAACTCTCCCAGTTGGGACTGTATCACATATCTGTCCAGTCGTGCGTGCCTGTGTCCTCTGTGGTACAGGTTTACGTAGGCAGCAGACGCTTGGTGATGCCGAGGCCACGGCAGGGATGCTATTTTTGGGATAGTCCCACTGCCAGTGGAAAATAGGCTAATGGGATAAAAATGTTTGTAAGGGACTGCTGTTTGAAAAGATACTTCTCAGCCTGGACAGGTTGGAGAATTCTCTGCCTGCTTGCATGTGTGGTGAGTGGTGGTGGAGCAGGTGGAGGTGTAGCTGTTGAGGTGGACCCAGGCTGGTGGTTTGTGGTTTCGTGTTGGGGGTCTGTAGGTGTTAACTCTGGAGGAAGGATTCCATCACTTGGATTTTTCTGTATCTCAAAATCCCATTCTTAAAACAGAAGTTGGAGTGGCCTTCCAGTATCTGAAGGGGACCTATAGTAAGGCTGGGGAGGGACTATTGACAAGGTCTTGTAGTGACAGGATGAGGAGGAATGAGTTTAAACTGGCAGAGGGGAGATTTGAACTGGATATTAGAAGAAGTTCTTCACAGTGAGTGTGGTGAGACATTGGCACAGCTTCCCCAGGGAGGTTGTGGAGCACAGAATCACAAAATGTGATTGAAGATCACATTCTGTGATTCTGTGCTCCACAACCTCCCTGGAGGTGTTCAGGGCCAGGTTGGATGAGCTCTTGAACCACCTGCTCTAGTGGGAGGTGTCCCTGCCTGTGACAGGGGGGGTTGGAACTGGATGATCTTTGAGGTCCCTTCCAACCTAAACCATCCTGTGATTCTGTGAAATAGCTGTTTCATACCCACAGGAATATGTTGAGGTTTATATGCAGCAAATGGTCAAGAGGAGACCACAGGCTGGTGGAATTTGGGGTTTCATGAGTCATTTGGAAGCCCTGGAGTTTGTCAGGAACTAAGGAAATAAGTGCATACTGGAGCTGGGTGTGTGACCAGCAGTTCCCAGTGTTGCCAGACCCTGGGCACCTGCCTGAGCAACTTGTCACCCATCACTGATGTGGAGCAATGGGACTGGTGTGAGCTCAGCATCTCCTAAGCACCTTGGGTGGGATGTGCAGCTCTCCTGGTGTCATAGAAAACACTGTGGGCTCAGGCAGAAGGTGGTATACTGGACCTCTGAAGCAGTTCATTTTAGGGACAAGGAGGGGACATGTCTGAAGCATCACTCAAAGCCTAGAGCTGGGGGGTTACAAATAATTCCCCCTTTCCTCCAAGGGTGGACTCCAGCTTTGAGGCTGCTTCTCCAGCTAGAAACCCCAGAATATTTCCCATTCTGGACCACTTGTTGCCAGCTGCAGCATCCACAGAGATTTGAGATTAAATTCTCTATCTGCCCTGTCCCTGAGGGCATTCAAGGGTAGGTTGGACAAGGCCTTAAGGAGCGTGGTCCACTGGGAGGTGTCCCTGCCTGTGGCAGGGAGTCTGGAACTAGATGATCTTTAAAGTCCTTTCCAACACAAACCATTTTATGATTCTGTGATTCTCTGAATATCTGAAATCTACCAGCATTTGGCTGGCAGCTCTCATTGCTTCCTCTGTAATGATTTCCTGCCCCTCTCCACTAGCTGGTGGGCTCCTTTCTTGCTGGAGAACAAAACCGCATTAAACAATAAATCACATTGTTCGCTCCTTTCATTCAAAGGGAAGGAGCTGCTGTCCCTCTGAAGATCCAAATTAATTAGAAGCAAATACTATCCTGTTCTCCAGAGCATAAAGGCCAAACAGAGTGGCTTTCTTTGCAAAGATGGGACCAGAGTGTCTCTTGTCTCCTGCTTCTTTACATAACCGATGGCTATCTGCTGAGCTGAGGTGCCACTGACAAGCCTGACTCGTCGGGTGGGTTTTGTTTAGTGTCATTGAATTTGGGCTTGATGCTTTCATGGAAATAAAAGTACCAAAAATAAATTAAAAAAAAAAAAAAAGAAGATTCATGCTCATGTTTAATGAGAGATTTATAGACAGTGAGCCAGCAGGACAGATGTAACCAAAACAGAGCGGTGGGTTGAGTTACGTTTGGACTTCTCAACCTGAATTTTAGTTTGGTTTATGAAGTATTTGATTTCACAGGAAGAAATGTAAACTTCTCAATGGCTCAGCGTGTAGGATGTGAAATGCCTTCAAAAGCAAAGAATTTCTTCAAGGCAGGGTTGTCACCGACCAGCACAGCAGCCTTGTCTGCCTGAAAAGCTGCTCTGCTTTCAGGAAACAAGTTTGACACCAAATCCTTCAACATTTCTCCAGGAACACGGTGCTTGTGTTGATCTGTCTCTTGTCTGCCTCATTATTGCTACCTTAGCATCAATTTGGCCCCAAAATTGTTTTTTTTTCTTGATTGAATGTCTGCCTGTAGAAGATGGTAAAGCAGGTAGGCTCAGCCTGTGTTTGCCACTTGAGTGTTGTAGGTAGAATCACAGAATCTTTTAGGTTAGAAAAGACCTTTTAGATCATTGAGTCCAACTGTTAATTTAGAGCTGTTTAATTCCATCAGTGACACCAGTCTTGGTGAAGAAGGAGACAGGAGGAGGGCATGGCTGATGGCCAGTGCAGGCTGAGTTCTCTTCTGTTCCCATTACTGGATCATGATCTGTGAGGACCTCTTTCTCCTCTGAACTCTGTCTCATTAGGGGTATTGATTGCAGCTGCTTTCCCTGGAGACCTGCAGCCTTTATATCACTTTAAAAATAACTGGAGGAAGCTTTCTGAGAACCCACATGAGTCTGTCCAGCTTCCCTTCAGTAGCTCAACATCTGGTTTTAGGTGCTGATGAACACTGTGGGTGCTCCTGACCTGACTCCTTGGTTACAGCCCTGACAAGCCACTTGCAGTTAACAAGAGCCCTGTGCATGAGCACGACCTGTCCTGGTGGCTCAGAGATGTCCATTTAGTACAAAAAAGCTGTTCCCAAATTCCATTTTCCACCAACAGCATCATTCACTCATCTTTTGTTGCTGCTATTGAGGACTTTGGATGTCCTCCTCTGGTTTCTAGGATTTATCAGCACATGTGTGGTGTGTTTGTGACCTGACCTTTTAGTTCTACCTGTGTGTGACCTGGGAGCTCACTGTGGTGTCCATTCCTTCTGCTTCCTTTTCCCTTGAGATTTGTGTTTTGCTATGGGCCTTGTGCTGTAGCCTGCCTTGGTGGGCAGTGTGGTGAACCTGCCTTGGGGGCTATGCCAGAGCCAAAGGAGCCCATGAAGCCCATGAATTTTTGCACTGAGGGTAGTGAGACACTGTCCCAGGTTGCCCAGAGAGGTCATGTCCATTGCAGGTCAAATTGTTTTGGGCCTTGAGCAGCCTGCTCTAGTTGCAGATGTCTCTGCTGACTGCAGGTGGGTTGGATGACCTTTAAAGATCCCTTCCAACTCATAACATTCTGTGACTCTATGCTTCATTTGCTATATTCTGTTTACACTCTTTAAAAGCATCAGAAATACAACGGAACCTTGATACTTCCTCTGTGTGAGCAGATGATGACTCCCATCTCCAAGCAGAGGGTACCTGGATGCTCAGTGTAGGATAAGGAACAATGGACACAAACTGCAGCACAGGAAGTTCTACCTTGACATGAGATAAAAAAAATCTTTCCTTTGAAAGTGACAGAGCACTGGAACAGGCTTCCCATAGAGGTTGTGGAGGCTTTCAAAACCCACATGGACATGTTCCTGTGTGAATCTACTTGGGCAGTGGAGTTGAACTAGAGGATCTCCAGAGGTCCCTTCCAACCCCTGTCACTCTGTGATTCTGTGGTTGCTCAGGAGCACTCCTAAGCAGCAGGGAAATAACTGCAGTTGGTGACACTTCTGTATGTCCATGGGAGCAGCTCTGCAAGGCCATGCCACTTCGCAGAGAGCTCTGGTGGCAGGAGGAGTTAAAAGACATCACATGAATTGTTCTGCTGCCACTCTTTGGTCCCTAATGATGGAAGGAAACTGCTGTGCCATGGTGTGGCTCCAGGAGCAAGTGGCATCTTCCTGGTATTCCAGCTTTTTTAGGGAAGGAGGGAGCAATGAGGGTGGGGATGCTCCAGCCCCGTGCCTGCGATAGGATGCCGCAGCCCAGCACGGCGTCGTGGGGCATGTCCCACTTAGAACACTGCAGCCTTTGTACTGGAGCCATCACCTCTGGTTACTGCAGCAACAAGTCTGCAAAACTTGTTATTTTATCTGGAGAGAGAGACAGAGAGGAAAAGTGGCCTCCAGAATGCTGAAATAATTGCAGGAAAAGACACTTCATGAGTTGGAGACATTTTGAGTTGAGAAGTGCTGATTGCTGGGGTGGTTTCTTCTCTCTGTTCACAGACACTGGAGTGTGGAGCTGGGCTGGATTTTATCTGCTGCACTTGCCACATTAGCAAACACTTTGGGGGGAAAAAAGCTGGGTCATTGTAGAGCTGGGCTTGCAATTCAGAACCTTAACTGTTCCCAGCACATCTCAGTGTAGCTGGAGTTGAAGCACACCCCTGGCAGCCCTCTTGTGCTGTCAAAAATTGTCGTTTTAAGCAAGCCTGGAGACTTGTGCTGTAAATGTGCTTTAGGAAGTGAATCCTCAGTGTGCCCACAGGACCCAAACATGCATGCTGCTGGGATGACCTCAGTCCTTCAGCTTTCCAGTGTTAGAGGTTGGGCAGTGGTAGGCTCTGGAGGTTGTCTTTTGGGGCAAGTCACAGCTGAATCCTGGCAAAACCCAGTGATTTGGGTTTGAAGCTGCAGCTTCTTATGATTTTTTGGCTTGATAGTCGAGGTCTCTTATATTATTGGGAGGAAATGTTAGCCCACAAAAGGCAGAGTAAGAGAAGGTGCTTTGGAGGGTGAGTTGGAGCTTGCAGGAGGTGACTAATGGGTGCCATCCTCAGGAGAGGCTACAGTGACCTCTCTGTGCAGCAGTTATCTGCAGAGTCTGACTTTCAACTTCAGCAGGAAAAAAAAGTACCAAGAAAAGTAGTTCTGGTCCTGATGCAGGTATTTGTCAAACCTGGGCTGTTCCTGGCCTGTTTTAGAAACCTCCTGTGAAGTAATCTGCCATTCTGGGAGCATTTGGGGAAGCCAGCTCTGTGTGCTGTGCTTGCAGAAGGATGCCAGCTGTGCAGAGCTGCCCATTTTCATAAATGATTAACTTAGGAAAAGTTAAAGCATAATTAAATTCTCAGAATCCCTCTCACAGAACCTGAATGAGCATAGGAGGTTGCTGTGGTGGATGATGGGGGGGACCTTGCCGTGCTTTCCGATGGCATCTGCCGTATGGCTGAGCCCTGGCAAGTTGTTGTGCTTCTGGAAGGAGGAATATTTCTGATAGCTACATGAAAAAGTCCCAGCCTGACCTTCCATTAGCATTGTGCCTGCATGATCAACTCTTTCAATGTTTTCCCTTTTAATTTTCCAGTTGCCCAAGAGAAGCCAGAGCAGATCCCACTGGAGAACCGCTCCTGTGTCCTCATACGACGGGATCTAGTTGCTCTCCCAGCCAGTCTCATCAGTCAAATTGGATATCGTTGCCACCCAAAACTCTACTCAGAGGGAGATCCTGGAGAAAAACTTGAGCTTGTTGCAGGTAACAAGGAGGTGTGGGGAGGGATTTTTCTTTGCTTGAGATTGCCAGGAGCTCACTGGTGGTTTCATCCTGAAACGTGTTCTTCATCTCGCTAGCACCGGAGTCGTGCATCTTGTGTGCCCTTGCTGTGTCTTTCTGGATTATTCATCACCAATCGTCTGTTTAAAAGTTCTAAAGTTTCCTTTAATTTGCTGATAGAAAAATGTGTCATTAACAGGATTTATTCAATTGAATTAATTTAGCATTTTAATTGAATTCTCCAGCTTGTCTTCTTCCTGACTGGCGTGGGCTGCGTCGCGAGTGTGTTTTGATTTAGATGCACAGATCTAAAATAAAAAAAAAAATACTCAGGGAAAAAGAAAACAAAACCAACAAAAAAAAAAAAACCCTTAACGCATTAAAAGATTTCCAAAGCAACTGAGATAAAATTTGTGTCAGTGAACAAGCTTTGAAAACCCTGTAAAAATCCCTTACAAATTGGCTGAGAGTGTAATGAAATAGTGAAACACCGCAGGAGGAAGGCAGAAGAGGAATTGGGTTGGGTCTTCTCTTCAATTTTTGTTTTAATTTGGGGAGGAATTGACAATATTGGGAGAATTCACTACTTCTTTATAAAGGAGTTATGGCCAGCTCAAGGTAGAGGGTCATACTGGTTAGCTTTTAATGATAATGGTGGTGTAGAGCTGGCTAAGGATTGAAATCCAGCGGCTGTGCCAGGCTGCAGCTGGGTACTCTGAGTGCTGCTCAGAAGGTAGATGTTGGGCTGGGATGTCCAGGTCAAATTCCAGTTTAAATAATGATATTCTGCTTTTATAAGCCTCACTTTGCTGCAGTGGTCCTCTGAGCTTGTAGCCACACTGTTGGGAAGTGTTTTCCCATGGACAGAGCTCTGTTTAGCTGCAATGATCTTTGCAGCACAGCCCATACCTGCTGCCCAGGCAAGAGGTTTAATTAGTACCTGTAAAGCCCTTGGTCCAAAGAGGTCCAAGGTTGTAGTGAGGGGGAGGTTGGTCTCTTCTCCCTGATATTGGGTGATAAAATGAGAGGAGATGGCCTGAAATTGTGCCAGGGGAGGTTTAGATTGGATATTAGGAAAAATTTCTTTGCTGAAAGAGTGGTCAGACACTGGAACAGGCTGCCCAGGGAGGTGGTGGAGTCACCATCCCTGGAGGTGTTCAAGAAACATGGGGACGTGGCACTGTGGAACATGGTTTAGTGGCCAAGGTGGTGTTAGGTTGAAGGTTGGACTCAATGAGCTTAGAGGTCTTTTCCAACCAAAACAAACCTGTGTTGCTATGATCCTTTCTTTCTGGTCATTTATCTCTTGGGGAGGAGAGTGATCTTGTTTTCAGCCTGTAGCAGGAATGTGAATTTCAGGGGCTGCCCAGAAAGGTTTCCATCTGGTGGAAGATGAGTCCCTGATGGAAGGCAGGGGTAAAACAGAGGCTGCAGCACAGCCCAACAACCACAAGTGTTTATTTTCTATTTGGAATATTCATTTTTTATTCCCATTTCCATTTTCTGTGAGACTTCTTTAAAACCATCAAGTGGTGTGGGTTATTTTCACAGTGAGAGCTGCAAGTTGGCTTGAGGCAGCTCTGCTTGATTTACATTTTTCAGTCTGGGGGGAAAAAAAAATAGATTAATATCACTAACTGATAGTGACTGCCTTGGTTATTTTTGATTTATTAAAGTGAAGTTACTCTTGGTAGTGTCTGGCATTCCCTCTGATGGTTTCTCTCTTCAAATACCACTGCTGAAGAAAGTTCATCCCTGGCTAAAATCTGATGAGACCTGGGTGGGGTTTGACTCTGCAGAATGGTCCCACAGGAAAAGTTTTCCTCATCTCTCCATCTGGAGAGTTTTTCTTTTGTCTCTGACTTTTCATGCTGTGATTGGTTCAGCAAACTTCAGCAGCTGAGAGTCTGAGAGAAGACCCCAGGAAGGTTTTCAGCAAGGCTCTCAGACCTTGCAGTCTCTGGTGGATGGTTACTGTGTGCTGAAGAGAGTCCATGGTGAGAGGCAGGACCACTCAGCTCTGGAGCAATGCTCATTCTTTTCTGGAGCAGGACCAGTGGCTTGGGCTGCTCATGGTGTGGCAGGGAAGGTGCAGGCAGAAGCTCAGGCTCTGGATGGTGCTGAGTGTCTGCCTCAGTACCATCCATCCATGTGGGCTGCTCTGCTTTCATCTGGAAGATCAGGAACAATAATCTGTAGGCTTTCCTGGAAATCCAGGAGGTTAATTTTATTTCTCCAGTAGATGTTTTTATATCTTGAGAACAGAGTGTCTTCTGGATCCAGATACAACCTATTATTTAGTCTTAATTAAAAGCAAATACCAAACCCTCTCATATGTGCTTGGAAAATAGGATAAACCTCTGCCTGCAAACTGATGCTGAGGCAGGAGCAGGTGGGTCTGTGTGAGCTATGTGCAAAGGAAAAGAGTTTGATAAGAAACCTGCTGTAAAGCACTGCCAAACCCCTGGATCTGTAAAGCTACTTTGGCAGGGCTCTTTTTTCCTTCTGGAGAACATCCTTCAAGGCAGGGTATTTCCAAGTCAGCAGTTCCTGTGCATTAGCAGGAAAATACCCTGCTCCCCAGAGGTGTGGAGAGGTGATGGGCCTGGGGGTTGTGGAAACAGTTAGATCTTTGGTGTAACTGGTACCTTTTCTGTCCTAGATGTTGTTTTTATTTTCCCTTCTCTTTCTAGTTACCTGCTCAACAATCTTTCAGATCAGAACAGGCCAATGGATTTGGGGTTTTCTTCCTTCAGAGGGAATAAATAATCTGTTCTCTACATACAGAAAATCACAGACTAAAGCCTCGTGTCTGTGTCTTTGCAAGAAAAAATAGAGTCCTTTCATTTCATCTCCATAGAATTCATAGAATTCCTTTCTCTACAGATGAAATGAGGAGTTACTGTAACGTGGGACTCGCCAGGGCCCTGAAGGGATGCAGCCACCATCCTTGCTGGGCTTTTCCAAAGCTCTGCTGTCCTTCTTGGGCTTTCCTAGCAGCACGTGCAGAGCACCTTCCCTCCCATGCCGCATCTCCCCTGTCACCCCACCGTTGTGACCGACAGCACAGGAGCAGCAGCTCATCCCTGGCTCAGGGCTGATGCTGTTGCTGAGACAAGAATTTAATCTTGAGTTCTCCCTCTCTGACCCTTCCAGGCTCAGGGGTTTACATCACCCGGGGGCAGCTGATGAATTGCCACTTATGTGCCGGTGTCAAACACAAGGTCCTCCTGAGACGTCTTCTGGCCACCTTCTTCGATCGGTATGTCCTCCTGCTTTTGTGTTCTCCCAAGGGATTTGGATGAGTTTCTGGTGTTTTGCCCACGTTAATAGATAGTGTGGCAGGAGTGCTTCATCCTCTCTGTCCGCCACACTGATCTCTGTGCTTCTCCTTAATGGTGCTTGAACCTGAGCACAAAGTTTTCCAGTTCCTTACCTTCAAATTGTGACTGTGAACCTAAAGGGAGGAAACCTAAAGGGAGGAAACTTAAAGGGAAGAGGAGAAGGTAGTCCCCTGGAGTCCCTGGTGTCAGGATCTTCCTTTGCCTTTCCTGCAGGAACACGCTTGCCAACAGCTGCGGAACTGGAATCCGGTCCTCGACGAGCGATCCCAGCAGGAAGCCCCTGGACAGCAGGGTTCTTAATGCAGTCAAATGTAAGGAGAGAGATTTACTGCTGCTGGGTTGGCACAGCGTGCTGAGAGCAGACCAAAAGCTAAGCAGGGAAGGCCATCTCTGTTGCCTAATAATGGGAGCTAAGTGTGGTGAAATTAGGTTACAGGGAAATCAGTTTGTTTCTTAGTTGGCTTCATTTTGGGGAGCTGAAGTTAACTTCTGGTGGCTTTTGATGGTGTCTTGGTGTAAAACATTATTGCTACTTGACTGTTTTGCTGGGTTTTAAAGCAGTTATTGATAGATGCTCTGAGAAGGAGATTGGAAGGATGGTTTTGGCAGCATTCAGAGCTTGGTGCCACTGAAGTAGGCTGTCCCCTGTGTGCTGGCTTTTATCCCGTGGGCTCCAGCTCACATTGGGATTCATCCGAGCACAGGGCTCTGCCAGCTACAAGGAGTGGGCTGTGGGATAGAAGGTGCCTGCTGGTGAGTGAGGACCTGGGTGGTGTAGGAAAACCCTGATGGCTTAGTGCAGCAAAGCCTGTTTGTCATGGGCTTCATATGGAGTGGAGAGCAATGTGTTCTCCCCCTCAATGGGTTCTGGTAGTAAATCTTTATGTAAATATTATTGCACTGGAAAATTAAACTCTAAGCAGTTTGAGGTTCTTTTCTTTTTTATTTTACATTTAAGATTTGGAAGGTAAATCTTTCTTCTCTCCAATAGTTGCTGTGCTGCTGAACTCTGGGGGCCCTGCAGCCAGCCTCTGAGATCTGTAGCACGTGGAGAGGAAGGATAAGGCAGCAGCTGCTCAGCACATAAAGACAGAATTCACTAGGCTGTGCTAGTGGTGCTTGCCTGTAGCTTTTGTGAGGTGCCCTCCTGAGACAGTTTCACCCTGCAGGGCTCTGGCTCTGAACCTTCCAGCCTTGGTCCTTGCTGAGGCTTGCAAACACTGTCAAAGTAGTGCCTACCACATGCTGTCATGTGTCAGGGCATAAGATGGCTTCGTGGTGCCCAAGTTTTATGCTGTGCACAAGCTTTAGTTTATAATTATTCACCTTGACAGTTCCTTGGATGTTGCTTCATAACATCAGGTGCTTGGCCCCCATGGAGGAGCAGGGCTGCAGCTGAGGTATTGCTGTGCTGCTGCAGGGTATGGGCCAGTGGATGTGCTGGTGGTGAGACCCTGGTCAGGCTGGAGGTCCATGCACTGCTGATTGGCCCTGCAGTGGCCAGCACAGGACATGGGACAGGCAGAGGTCCTGTGAGTTCCCAGTCCCACAGCTGTGCCTGCACCACCATGGTTTTAAGAACCATTAATGGATCTGCCGTTGAGGTGTTTGTGTTGACTTTTTCTGTGTCAGTCTCTGCTTTTGGTCATCCTAACTTGCTGTGGCCATGGGTGCTGCTTGTTCCCTGGGAGCTGGGTCCTGCAGTCCCTGGTACCTCTGGGGCTCACTGGGTCCTTCTCCAACTCCCTTCCCTGTGCCTTCTGGTTTTATCCCTTCTTGGCTGTGTCAAGGAATCCTTGTCTGTGAGTCTCTCCTTGTGAGAGCTGTGGCCCGCGGGTGGACCTCCGCCCCACAGCACCCCCAGCGCTCAGCCTTAAGGCAGGTTTGTAGGACAGGGCAGAGGCTGCCATCGTGCAGCCACCTCTGTGTTGCTTTTTCTGACTCCTCAGCTGTGTGTGTCCCTGTCTTTGCAGTGTATTGTCAGAATTTTGCCCCGAGCTTTAAGGAAAGCGAGATGAATGTCATAGCAGCCGATATGTGCACCAACGCCCGCCGGGTCCGCAAGCGCTGGCTGCCGAAGATTAAATCCATGCTGCCAGAAGGGATGGAGATGTACCGCACAGTCATGGGCTCCACCACAAACAGTGTCCCCTTGGATCCTGAATTCCAGCCCAACACTGCTCAGGTCTTTGAGCAGCGAATCTATGCAGAAAGGAGGAGCGATTCAGGAACTATAGTAGCCTTGAGAACTAACACAGTGAACGTGGAGCTGAGCAACGGATCCAACCAGTCCTTTGAACAGAGCGAGGATGCCGAAGGGGCTGGCTCTGTCATACAGGAGGCAGCTGCCACAGATGCTCTGGCATCAGATACCCAAAGCACTCCACAACCTTTTGAACAAGTGTTCAGGCTCCTCCAGCAGGCCTGAAACTCCCATGAGAAGACAGAATGGTACTTTTGGAGGGACTTTATAAAGAGAGCAAACATTGCCTTGACCTATAAGGGATCTGTAATACTAAAAGCTGCTTGCATGCATTTCTAAGAAAAAACAAAACAAAAAAATGTGATCAAGCCACTTACCTACTGAACTGTTACTGTTGCCTGAAAAAAAAATGTGATTTTTATTCTGCTTGTATTTAAAATTTATGAAGGAAAAATAATCGCATTCGTTATACTGTAAACAACTACTTTAGGTCTGTGGCGACCTACTTAAAAAAACAACAAATATTGGGCTCNGGAATGGTTCTGTGGGAGTTGAGGCTTGCATGTGTCAGGAGGACTTCACCTTTTTGGGGAGGCTCCGGGCATGGAAGTGTTCAAAGCCATGTTGAGTGAGGCCTGGAGGAAGCTGCTCTAGTAGGAGGTGTCCCTGCCTAGGGCAGGGTGGTTGGAATTAGATGATCTTTAAGGTCCCTTCCAACCCAAACCATTCTGTGATTCTGTGACTGTGTGGGATGCAGGTGGAGACCCTGGCTGGTGTTGTGGCTCTTGTAGGTTTTCTTTTCCCAATACCACTGGGTTTGGGGTTTGGTTTCTCTCCCTCCCAGCGACTCCCTATCCTTTGCTTCTCTTGCTCGCACCTTCACCTCACCTGCTTCTCGTGTCACCCCACGGCACCCGGGCATACGGGCAGGTAGACAGGATCCTGGGGATCCCCCTTGGATGGGGTGGGGGTAGTAGCCCTCTCTCAGCCTCCTGCAAAGGGCTTTGAAGATGCTTTTGCTCTGAGGGGCATGGAGCCAGGAGCTCTGGATGTCAGCTCCCAGCAGCATCCACACTGGAGGCAGAGCAAGGTACTGGTGTGAAGGGCTTGCCTGATTGCCCCTCTCTTCCTCCCAGGCCAACCAGACTCTCACTTTTTAATTATTAGAAGTGAATCTGATGCAAAAAAAAAAAAAAAAAAAAAAAAGAGAAATGTGAATAGCTTTGTGCCCTCCTGGGTAGAGGTTTTGGGGAGGAGGAAGCATTTCACCTCTTGCTCATCCTCTAAACAAGCCCTGCTGGGGAAAAGCCCAAACGTGAGTAATTTGTGGGTTTTTCTGTTGACAGCTGATGCCCCCAGGCTGTGATGGTAGCCCCAGCTGGGCTCGGTTGGATGGTGCAAGTGCTGGGAGGGGACCTGCAGGTTCCCCTGGAGCTCAGCCCCTGCTCTCACCCTCCTGCGTGTGTCAGCTCTGCCTCAGACGTCCCCCAAAGTGACCCAGATCCTGGCTGCAGATCCAGGTGTCGCTGGGCACAGTCACTGCTCATCCCCACTTGCTGCAGCTTCGTCCTAGATGCTGCCGCTGGGCAGGAGGGTGCTGGGCACCCAAGGGGATGCTGAGGCTGGGGTGTCCTCAGGGGATGGGGACAGTGATGTGGAAGCCAAGTGTGGCTTTTTTTTCCTTTGTTTTTAATGATGATTTTGACTGTGACTGAGGGCCCTGCTTTAATGGTGTTTGCAGCTTGTTCTTTAACACGTGTGGGACTACAAAAACAAGTGCAAGGTGCACCAAGAGTCACTTCTGAAGGCTCCTGTGGCTGTGCTGCTCTTCTTTTCTTCCCTGCTTTGATTCCAGAATCCAGACAGTGCTTTGCTCAGGGTTTTCTTCCTTCTTTGTATTTCCACTGTGAAAAAGGGGGAACAGGGAGAGGAGAACCCAACTTTTGGCCATTTGGTTTTGTTTTTCTTTGATACTTGAAGCAGTTTTTTGCATCCTAATAACAAAGCTGTTCCAGCACTGAGCCTGTTCCACCACTCCTTGCCCCGAGACAAAAAACCTCACTGACAGGGTGGTTTCTGCACAGCTCTGGGGTTTTGGCACAGCTTAGCCTAAGCAGACTGTGACACCCAGACTGGGTGCCCTGGTGTCAGGGACTGGTGATGGCACAATGAACTGGCGCAGAGGAACGTGATGCTTTGGGGCATGGGGATGAGCAGGTCTGGGGGCTCTGCTCTATTTGCACTTTACCCACATCAGCAAACAAAAGTCCTGCTCTTGCTGAAGCCTGGAGCTGCTGCAGCTCGTCCCCTGCCCGGCAGTGCCACAGGAAGAGATTCCCTCTGCACAGTGATGCCTACTTGTGCTTACCCAGGTGCTGGGGGCATGTGACTGGAGGACAAATGTGAGCAAGGAGGGTACCAGGGACCAGGGCTGAGCTTGGGGTGGGCTTCTTCCCCAGCCAGTCCCAAGGAGTTGGAGCAGGCCAGTTCTGTGGCCCTGGGGGTGTCCCTGGCCACTGAGGAACCAGCTCTTAGGTGGCTTGGCTAGGCTGGTGGGGCTCAGGGGGGTAGGCTTAGTTGAGGACCCTCCTGATTCCCCATCACCTCCCCAAAAGTTTGCATTTGATAAAAGTTTGAGGCAAGCAGAGAGTAGATCCAAGTGTCAGAGAGCAAAAATTGTCCCGTCTGTGTGTGTCTGTGTGATGTATATCTATAGCTATATATATATATCTCTATATATATATATAAAAGATATTGCAAAGGGTTCTTCCTCCTTTCCGGCACTTGCTGGGGTTTGGTGAGCAGGTTGAGCCCTCCAGCCAGGGTTCGTGGTGGGCTGTAGGTGTTAATTTTGGACCAAACCCATGCCCAGACAGACCCCAGGAGGGCAGCAGCAGAAGTACTTGAATGGCTTAGGACAGAGAGTCTGAAGAGAGTCAAGTTGCACAGTGAAAAAATATATTTTTATACCTAGCACAACTTCCTGTATATTTTGGGGTTATTTTTTTCTTTTTCTTTTTTTCCTTTTTTTTTTTTTTAATTTTCCTTTTTTTTCCTAAAAAAAAAAAAATTATTATTTTTAGTTTGTTTGTTTTATTAATTATTATTATTGTCGTTGTTGTTATTATTATTATTATTATTAGGAAGGCAAACTTCTACAATGTGAAGGGCGTTGGGTTTTTTCCTTATCTGGTAGATGAGGGCAAGCATTTTGCACTAATGTTTCCTGTGTGTGGAGGATTAATGATGTGTTTGAAAAATGTTATATGGTAATGATTGTATTCTTCAGAGAAGAAAAAAAAAACCAACAAAAAAAAAACTTTAAAAAAAAAAAAAAAAGAAAAACAAAACAACAAACCACCACCAAGTAACCCCTTTCAAATACTGAATGTAAGGTGAGAACAGAGCAGTCCATCGATTGTATGCGGCTTTCCTGAGTGCCTTAGAAATTTTTTGATCATTGTTTTTTTTTTTTTTCCTTTGGGAGGGTTTTTTTTGTTTTGTTTTGTTTGGGTTGGTTTTTTTTTTTTTTTTCTTTTTTGTTTGTTTGTTTGTTAGTTTGGTTGGTTGGTTGTTTTTTTTTTCCCCAAGGAAAACAGATGAAGAAGATCAGATCATAACCGACTCCTTCCTCTCCTCTTTGTTTACGACACTCTTTTAAATTCTAGAGGTTGTGTTTGGGTTGTTTTTTTTTTTTTTGTTTTGGGGGCTGCTTTATAAATGTGAATAGGAAACTGCATTCATCTAGGTCTGATAGTGTAAAATCAAAGCATCAGTATTTATGGTATGTCTGCACCTTTATTCTTATGCTTGACTATTAGCAATATTACCTGTATATTATATATCTAAAGTTATTCCAAGCACCTTTAAAGAAAGCAGAGTGTAAGCATACAAATTAACTGCAGCTGCCATATAGTCTAGAAGCCAGCCCCTCTCCTCCTCATTAGCGCCAATTAACGACCACCCCCTCCCGCCCCCCTTCCCCGCCCCGGCCCCGAGAGCTGCTGCTTTGCGGAAGGGCTGCATGACCTTCGGCTGCTCCCTGCTCCCGGTGTCCTGCGGGTCCAGCTTTGGTCCAAGGGTCGTGGTGACCTCCCCCGACCTGGTGTCCCCCAGGCTGGTGATGTTTCTGTGCTGTTTTGGTGGTGGTGACACTGGTGTGGAGGGGGTTTGGGAGGAGGGATGGTGCTGGTAGAAGATGGGGAGTGGGTCCTTTATTGCCACCTTGATGGTTTAGGTCTTCTAACTGTGGTTTCACTCTAGAGATTCCCCCCGGGGCTGGTTGGTGGTAGGGAGCTCGGGCGGCACACGCTGTTGGGGAGGATCTCCTCCTCTGGCTGGGTAAGGGATTCAACCCCCACCCAGCCTCTCCCCCCAAAAACTGGAACTGCCCACAGCTTAACTGGTGTTTGAGGGAGCAGAGCATCCTACCCACGGTGTGCCACCTGCCCTCAGGCTCGCTCCTCACTGCTTTCCCTGGAAGTAGCTGGCAGCGAGCGGAGAAGAGCCTGCGGGCAACTGGGACGAGCCTCCCCCCGCGACCCCGACCCCCAGCGGCTCCCCAGCGCTAAATCCGCCCCTTACATTGCCAGTCCTCAGCCATCTCTCGGGCTTCAACTGCTGTTCCAAGTGTTCCTGCTGTCTGAATCATGCTGTNGGGGTTGCAGGACGAGCGGGGAGCTCCCCAGCCCCGTTCGCCCCCATCCCCGGGGTATGGGGGGAGCTGACGTCTAACGCACTCACATTGGAAACCCCTCAGACTCCTCCGATGAGTTTCTTCCACTGTTTAAGCGTTTTGCACACACGGAATTGTGAAATTTTTATGTCGAGGTTTAAAAAAAAAAAAAAAAAAGGAAAAAAAAAAAAAAAAAGCCAAAACTTGCAATACTATTTTTAGCA
>WBNM01027995.1:0-10364 GCA_013399055.1 Ramphastos sulfuratus | reverse complement strand
AAAAAAAGTCAAAAAAAGAAAAAAAAAGGTTTAAAAAAAAAAAAGAGAGAGAAATACTAAATAAATGATAAATAAAAATCAACTGAATATAAATGTATACATATTTTTGACTTGAACATTTGGATGGCACTTGATTCAAATAGAACATTAATCCTTTGGACAGAATGTTTGGGGAAAAAAAAAAATACACAGCAACAACGATGACAAAAAGGACTTAAAAAAAGTACAAGGTTGTTTTTTAAAGCATCTTCATAGGGTATTAAGTAGTACTGTAATTCATGACTGTTAAAAATGCTTTCTGTGCTGTCAGGAAATCTCACAGTACCACTGAGTTATGTTCCTCAACTGTCTCAGCCACGAAAGATGCTAGCTTCTTTTTTTTTCCTTTTTTTTTTTCTTTTTTTTTTTTTCCTTTATTTTCCCCTCTCTCTTTTTTTTTTTTTAATTGTGCATTATTCACTAGTATTTATGTGCTCTTACTCTGTATAGTTAAGACTGTTATTTTGTAGCCATGGCTGACACAATATATCAGTAACTAAAAAATTAAAACAACAAATCAACAACAAAAAATAAAAATAATTAAAAGAGAAGAGATGAAGACCCCTGAGCTGGAACTGTGCTCATAGCTGTTTTCATATGATGAAAAAAAAATAAAAATAAAAATACATTTAAAATAAAAAAAAAAACAACAACAAAACCCACCAAAACCACAAACAACAAACCAAACCCAATGTGATCATTAATTGTAAAACGCTTTGTAAAATTCACATTTACAAAATAATAAAGTAAATTACAATTCAGTGCTTCTCTTTGCTCTGCTTTTCTTCTTTGCAGGCTCTGGGGGTTGTTAACTACAAGAGGGATACTTGGTGGGGCTCTTTTCCCCTATCCCTGTGCTGCCCCAAGGGGCCAGGATTCACTTCGAGATCTGAAACAACCTCCCCCCCCCAACTTTGGTCGACTGCAGTGGGTTGCCTGGAGAAGTCGTGGATGCCTCATCCCTGAAAATGTGTTAAGAGCAGGCTGGGTGAGGCTTTGAGCAGCCTGGGCTAGTGGAAAGTGTCCCTGCCCATGGCAGGAGTTGGAACTGGATGGTCTTTAAGGTCCCTTCCAACTCAAGCTGTTCTGTGAGTCTATGAACTGAGTGGGTTTGCCCAAATTATAGGGGTTTTGGGGTTTCCATGCCCTTGGTTTTCCTTCACCTCACCAGAGCTGGTTTGGGCATCTCTGGACNAAAAAAAAAATCAAAAGCCAAGTGCCCAAACCCACTTGCATTTGGGCTTTCATTTAATCTCATCTCACTGAAAGGAAAAACACAGAGACTTGGATGCTCATGTGCAGCACAGTGTTATATAAACCATTTCAAACTGATTTATTCTAAATGAGTTGTTACAATCAGAATTTTCCTTATGAGCAGCTTTCTTGCAGACGTCAGGGTTNCTCCCTCTCTCTTCCTCTCTCTCCATGTTCACTCTATCTATTATTATTTTTGTGAATCGACTTCCCAGCCTGGGGATGCTCCAGGAGATGTGGATGTAGCCAACATCCCTGCTGCCAGGGTGTGGGGTTCTGGCATGGACAGGTGAGGCTGCAGGAGAGCACCAAGAGGTCTGAGCCCTGCTTTTTGGGCTCCTGGCTCCAGTTCTGCCCAGGGATGGGGTTGTTGAGAGGTTAATGTTGTCTTTGAGATGGGGAAGGGGGGGAAATGGTTAAAAAGCCCCCAGCAGAGCCCAGCATGGATGCCCTNAAAAACAACCAACAAACCAAACCTCATCATCCGAGAGCTCCAATATTTCAAACTGATTACTTACAAACACCATCTCTAAAATTAGGTCTTTGGTGTGTGGTATTGTCAGAGTGGGTATATTATGATCTGCAGAGAGTGTAAAAAGATAAATGAGTTATTTAACCAAGTAAACGACGTTGCTGGAGAAAATGTGCAGAGAGAAAGTGTNTTGCAGGCAGATGCAGTAGGATGCAAGGGATTCCCCCCCTAAGCTGGACAGGAGGGCTGGGGGTGGCAGGATGAGCTATGAGGGTGCTGATTCTGCTCTCTGTAATTTTTNTGCAGGGGAAGGAGGAGGAGGGGGACGAGGGGCCCGGAGCTGTTACAGCGCCTGGTGCTGCGGCGGCCGAGGGGAGCGCCGTGGAGGGATCCGTGGGGTGGGTGGGGAAAGGTTTCATCTTCTTATTAATGCTGTTGATTTTTTTTATTGCTATGTTATAAAAGATCCCATCTCCCTCTGCCTGGTGTGGGGCTGTGATTTTTGGCACAGAGGAGAGGGAGGAGGGTGAGGGATGCGGTGATGGATGCACCTGTGGGTACTCTTCCCAAGGGTATTAAAGAATGACTGTGTTGGACCTGTTGGATTGTGTGGTGATTTCCTGCCAGCTGGTTTTTTGGCATTTCTGGGGTGTAAATGCTTGACCTGTCTTCATTTTCTTGGTATCTCCTCCAGAGAGAGCAATGCCAAAGCCTGCACCTGCTCAGAGTCTGCACTTGCTTATTTGGGTCCATCCTCACTGGGGTTTGGCACCCAGCAAGGCTGACCTGAGTGGAGGTTGTCCTCATTATGGGTGCAGATTTTCTCCATCATGGGTACAGACTGTGCTCACCATGGGCCCCCAAGGGCATAGCCATGTGAATGGAATGCCAGGGTTGGGGACCACCAGCTTGAGGGACATCTCACTACCCTGTGTGTCCAGGGCAAAAAAATCCATCTAGGTGTCTTCCAGTGCCTAGCAGCTCTCTCCTACAGAAAACAAACAAACAAAACCCACAAAAAACCAAAAACACAAAACAACNTTCATCTTCTTATTAATGCTGTTGATTTTTTTTATTGCTATGTTATAAAAGATCCCATCTCCCTCTGCCTGGTGTGGGGCTGTGATTTTTGGCACAGAGGAGAGGGAGGAGGGTGAGGGATGCGGTGATGGATGCACCTGTGGGTACTCTTCCCAAGGGTATTAAAGAATGACTGTGTTGGACCTGTTGGATTGTGTGGTGATTTCCTGCCAGCTGGTTTTTTGGCATTTCTGGGGTGTAAATGCTTGACCTGTCTTCATTTTCTTGGTATCTCCTCCAGAGAGAGCAATGCCAAAGCCTGCACCTGCTCAGAGTCTGCACTTGCTTATTTGGGTCCATCCTCACTGGGGTTTGGCACCCAGCAAGGCTGACCTGAGTGGAGGTTGTCCTCATTATGGGTGCAGATTTTCTCCATCATGGGTACAGACTGTGCTCACCATGGGCCCCCAAGGGCATAGCCATGTGAATGGAATGCCAGGGTTGGGGACCACCAGCTTGAGGGACATCTCACTACCCTGTGTGTCCAGGGCAAAAAAATCCATCTAGGTGTCTTCCAGTGCCTAGCAGCTCTCTCCTACAGAAAACAAACAAACAAAACCCACAAAAAACCAAAAACACAAAACAACCAAAAACCAAACAAAAAACAAATTGAGTGAGAGCTGTTCCACTTGCTGCAGTCCCCACTGGGCTGCAGATTTTGCCTGTTTTTTTGCTTTTTTTCTATAATTTCTCTTTTCCAGCTCTGCACTGGCTCCTGCTGACAGACCATCCCAGGATGGTGAAGAGGAGCTCATCACCCACCACAGCAGAGGAAGTGAGGCTGCCTGGCTGCAATCAAACCCAGCCAGGCTGAAAGGGCCAGGAACATGATCCTGAGTGCCTGCAGAGGTCACAAATTTTGAGTTGTAGATAGGGGGAAATGAGAGGCTCTGAAAGACAGCTTGCCAGGACCACATCCAGGAGGACCAGGGAGTGGCACAGCCCAAGACAGACATACCCATGCTGGCTAGTCAAAAGATGTTGGCAGGTGCCATTGGCCCTTGCAGAAGACATCAGCTCTTGCAGAAGATGTTGATCATTGCCAGAAGGTGTTGTTCATTGTGGAAGCCTGGAGAAGAGAAGGCTTTGAGGAGACCTTATAGTAGTCTTCCAGTATCTGAAGGGGGCTACAGGAAGGCTGGGGAGGGACTATTGACAAGGTCTTGCAATGACAGGACAAGGAGCAATGGGTTTGAACTGGCAGAGGAGAGATTGAAACTGGATGTTAGGAGGAAGTTCTTTACAGTGAGGGTGGTGAGACACTGGCACAGGTTGCCCAGGGAGGTTGTGGCTGCTCCCTCCCTGGAGGTGTTCAAGGCCAGGTTGGACAAAGCCTTGAGTGACCTGTGCTAGTGGGAGGTGTCCCTGCCTATGGCAGAGGGTTGGAACTGGCTGATCCTTGAGGTCCCTTCCAACCTTACCATTCTATGATTCTATGTTGGCCATTGGCAGAAGGTGTTGGTGATTGGTGGAAGGTGTTGGTGATTGGCGGAAGGTGTTGGTCATTGCAGGCAGTGTTGGTCATAGCTGAAGGTGCTAGTCATTGGCAGAAGCTGTTGGTTGTTGGCAGGTGTTGGCCCTTTCAGAAGGTGTTTGTCATTGCAGGAGGCAATGGCTGCTGTCTTTGCAGATGGCAGTGGGTAGCCAGCAGGCACCAAGGGCTGCAGAATCCCAGCAGCACCACATTGCTCCAGCAGCACTCAACTCCCATATGAGCCCAGCACTATCTCTGCTTCCGGCCCTGTGGCAGAGAGGAGAGAGCAAGGACTGCACCTGGGCACAGCCAAGACACCGGATACAGCTGGATCAACCCCAGCTCCCTGCCTTCCTGCTGGTGAGGGTGGCGCAGGGTGGGTGCTGGGGGTGTTGCCGCTCCCTCTGCCGAGCTCAGTAGAAGTGAATGAAGTGCGAGATGGATGCCGGAGAGGCCCCTCCAGCAGAGGCTGTAAATCAGGGCCGTGAGCGCTCCTAGCACCAGCGGCTGAGGAGCACTTCACAGCTTCCCTTATTTATGGGCGTCTTTTTGCACCCAGCCATTTCCTAATGGAGTGTGCAGGGGCTCTCCAGCTCGGGCGATGGCTGAGATATATCCTTCAGGACAGAAAATACAAATAAGGGCTGAAGGGTAGGAACTGCAGCGTTCCCCACGCGTGCTGCATGCCTGCCGAGCTCTGCGGCGCTGGCTGGGGCGAGCGGTGCTGAATGGAGGTTGTCACCAGCACATAAATCAGCCCCTGTCAGCAGGGCTGTGGCTGGGGGCTTTGCAGGGCAGGGCAGCTGAAGAGTTATGGTAACAAGAGCAGCAGCTGTGTAGAGAAGGACCTGGCAGTGCTGGTGGACAACAACTTCACTATGAGCCGGCAGAATGCTCTCGTGGCCAAGAAGGGGGGGCATTAAGGAGAGTGTGGCCAGCATGTGGAGGGAGGTTCTCCTCCCCCTCTTACTCTGCCCTGATAAGGCTACATCTGGAGCACTGCGTCCAGTTTTGAGCTGCCCAGTTCAAGAGAAATGGGGAACTACTGGATGGAGTCCAGTGGAGGCTACAGAGATGCTGAGGGGTGCAGCAGCTCGGTGGGCATAGGAGGTCCCACCTCAACACAAGGGGGAACTTCTTTACTGTAAGGGACCCAGAGCACTGGCACAGGCTGCCCAGAGAGGTTGTGGAGTCTCCTTCTCTGAAGCCTTCCAAGGTCTGTCTGGATGTGTTCCTGTGTGCCCTGAGCTAGATTGTCTGGTCCTGCTCTGGCAGTGGGTTTGGACTGGATGGTCTCTTTGGGTCCCTTCCAACCCCTGACATCCTGTGAGCCTGTGAGGAAGAAAGGCTGCGAGCCCTGGGAGTGATTAGCCTGGAGAAGAGCAGCCCCAGAGGGGATCTGCTCAATGCTCAGCAAGAGGTAAAGGGTGGGGGGCAAGAGGATGGAGCTGGACTATTTTCCTTGGTGCCTAGTAACAGGACAAGGGGCAATGGGCACAAATTGGAACTCAGGAGGTTTCACTTGGGCTTAAGGAGAATTTTTTTCCCAGTGAGGGTGCCCAAGCACTGGAACAGGCTGCCCAGAGAGGTTGTCTCCTCCTTTGGAGACTTCCCAATTTTTCCTGGACACATTCCTGTGCAACCTGATTTAGGACACCTCATGTTTGCAGAGGGTTGGACTAGATGATGTCTGGAGGTCCCTTCCAACCCTTACCATTCCATGATTCGAGTGACGATAATGCCCTGGGTTTGGTGAAGGGAAGGTGAGGGGTGACAGAGACAGGTTGGAGTGCAAGTGTGGTGGCCACATCTTCAGGGCTGTGACACTGCTGGTGACAGCCAGTGATGGTGACAGCAGCGTGGTGGCAATTAACATGTTTCTGCAGGGAAGCTGCCACCAACATGTCCATAATTAACGTGCAGCTGCTCCTCGAGCAGCTAACAGAGGGACGTGCTGCAGGAGGCTGGCTGAGTGAGGCAGGCTCTTGATTTTGGGGCTGGGCTGGAGATAATGACAGCAGGATGGGGCCCAAGATCCTCAGTGGTGGGGTCCCATCCTTGCTGGGTTTCAGTAGGGTCTCATGGGGCCAGCAGCCCTCACCCAGCCCTCATTTCCCTGGGGCTCTGCTCCCTCTGGGAGAGAGGAATTAGATCTAATTCAATGCAAGGACAAGAAGGGATAAAGGAGAGAAAGAAATGCTGAGCCACAAAGCAAGACAAGGGATAAATCCAGGAGGGGTTTGTAACCTCACTCATGGAGCCCAACCAGAAATTCCAACACACAAATTATTGCACCTAAAAGCTTCTATAATTTCACTTCCATTTGATTCACCATCAAGTGCCACAATGCCCTCTGCATCTCCCTATTTGATTAGACATTTGTACCAAGACACAGCTTATGCTTAAAATAACATTACTGGAATAGAGAGGGACAGGAGAATTCATCTGAATGGAAATCAATTTGATTAGAAAAGTAAATTACCCTGAGTATATGAGCAGCATATTGTGGTTCTGAATAATAATAATAATAATTAAAAAAAAAAAAAAAGAAAAGAAAAGAAAGCAGTGGCACTAAAGGATTTTAAATGTTTTCAGGGAATGGAGTGACTTGGACAGCAACTGAGTTGTTATCACTGCCCAACACAGAGCCAGGGCACACCTGGGCAGAGCTGCCCCATGTCATAGGATCACAGCATGGCTTGAGTTGGAAGGGATCTTAAAGACCATTGAGTTTCAAGCCCCCTGCCATGGGCAGGGACACCTCCCACTAGAGCAGGTTGCTCAAAACCTCATCCAACCTGGTCTTGAACACTTTCAGGCTTGGAGCCTCCACAACTTCCCTGGGCAGCATGCTCCAGTGCCTCACCACCCTCATGGACAAGAATTGCTTCCTAATGTCTAATCTAAATTCAGCTTCTTCCAGTTTGAAGCCATCTCCCCTCACTCTGTCACTTACCTGCCTTTGTAAAAAGTCCCTCTCCAGCTCTTCTAGAGACCACTTCAAACCCTGGAAGGTCTTCCTGGAGTCTTCTTTATTCAGGCTGAATAAAAATTCCCAACTGTCTCTCTCTTTTGTGGCCCCAGGGACTCCCATGCTACCAGGACTCTCTGCAGGGGGTAAGCTCTTGTTCATTGGCACCTTCCTGCCCAACAGCAGTGGGCATGGCTGGGCATGGCTGAAGGGGATGTGCACAGGTTTCAGTGGCTGGAGGTGCCTTCAGGAGCATGATTTTATGTAGAACCATAGATTATTTTTCTTTTGTTGGAGAACACCTTTAAGATCATCCAGTCCAACCATTCACAGGATGTCAGGGGTTGGAAGGGACCCAAAGAGCTCATCCAGTCCAACCCCCCTGCCAGAGCAGGACCAGACAATCTAGCTCAGGGCACACAGGAACGCATCCAGACAGGCCTTGGAAGGCTCCAGAGAAGGAGACTCCACAGCTTCTCTGGGCAGCCTGTGCCAGGGCTCTGGGCCCCTTACAGTAAAGAAGTTCTCTCTTGTGCTGAGCTGGAACCTTGTGCTGGTTTGAGCTAATTGGAATATTTTAATAGAGAAAATTATAGGCTGTGAAAGGGAAACAATGGTGATGTCTACTTCACTCATAGGCTTGCTGAGATGGATAAAACTAAGAACATAAACATTAGATAAGACAGTTGGGGTCTCTGGGGCATGGCATCTTGGGCAGTCTAGCTTCTGGCTTCTTCTCTCTGCTGAGTAACCTCACTAACCACTTTTCTTCTAATCCCCCCTGGCCAATCCTCAAAATTCTCCTTGTGTGTAAGGCAAACCTTGGGATAAGGTGTAGGGGTGGGGAGAAGGTGGAAGGGTGGTTGGGAGCCCCTCCTGGGAACTCTGATTTCTGGGAGGGGAGTTATGTTTCTGTATTACCTTTACCTTGTATATGTCTGTAAATATTCCTGTATGTAGTGTATATCTCTGCTTGTCCATTGTGCTGAGCTATAAATAGAGCTTCATCTCAGCTTCCAGCCAGCTGAGTTCTAGCCTGGGTCATTTTACAAAGTGTGTGTGTGGGGGAACTCCCAAACCATCATAAACCTCCATTATCTAACTCTAACAAGTCTGGTGCTAAGCCATGGCCCTTAGCACCACATCTCTGCCTTTTAAACACCTCCAGGGTGGGGATTCAGCCACCTTCCTGAGGGGCCTGTTCTAATGAAGAATGAAGAAAATTTCTCTCAGTGAAGAAATTCCTTCTCCTATCTAACTTAAACCTGGTGCAACTTGATGCCACTTCCTCTCGTCCTATTGCTTCTTACTAGGGAGAAGAAACCAACACCCACCTGGCTACAGTCTCCTCTCAGGAAGCTGTAGAGAGCCAGAAGGTCTCTCCTCAGCCTGCTCTTCTCCAGGTTAAGCAACCCCAGTCCCTTCAGCTGCTGTGCATGGGGGTGATGCTGGTCTGGAGTGGCCATCAGCCAAGCCATGGTTCCTCTCTGGAAATCACTGCTCCAGTTTGGGTGACACCTGTAGACATGGCACCATCCCTGCAGGTGTTCACAACACATGCAGGACGTGGTTCAATGGCCATGCTGGTGTCAGCTTGATGGTTTGACTGGACAATCTTAGAGGGCTTTTCCAATGATTCTGTGGCTATGATTCTGTGACATTCGGGGCAGCCAGCACTGACAGGGTCCCTCCCTTCACTTCCATCCTCTGCTGCCAAAACAGGTGCCAATGACACCAACAAGGTGGCAAAGAGCCAAGGAGGACAATGGCTATCAAGACCTCCAGTTGCTTCCTATAGGTGAGTTTCCCCTGCCATCAGCTGTGGCACAAGATGAGTGCAGAGCTGCACACTGCTGAGCTCTGCTATTTTATAAATAATCAATTGGTATTTAATTCCCATGTGATAACTGTCTTATTAAATCTAAATTTAATGTGTATTTGGGAAACCCTAATTTAAAGTGTTACTGCATGCACCATCTGGTGTGCTCTCTAAATACAAATGCAATAACATAATTCAGAATTACATCATAAAAGTAAGTTATAAGAGATTAAAATGCACAAGTCTGTTCTTCAGTCAAGGCAGCTTTTATGCTTTTTCTCCTGATTTAGACACAAATCACAGCTGAAGCATCCCTGGCCTGATGAAGTGAATTTTTTCAGGGGTTTATTGGTGAGCAGGAGTGCATGGAGGAGAGGTGGGAGCAGAGCAGGATCCAGTGTGGGGTTCTGGTGCCACCAAAGACACCAGAGCATCCTGGGATGCTTCAAAACAAGTGTGGCCAGCAGATTGAGAGAGGTGATTCTGCTCAGGTGAGACCTCACCTGGAGTACTGTGTCCAGCTCTGGGGCTCTCAACACAAGAAGGATTTGGATGTGTTGGAGTGAATCCAGAGGAGGGCCACAGAAATGATCAGAGGACTGGAGCAGCTCTCCTGTGAACACAGGCTGAGAAGTTGGGGCTGTTCAGACTGCAGAAGAGAAGGCTCCAGGGGGACCTTAGAGCAGCCTTAAAGGGCACTACAAGCAGACTTGAAGGGGACTACAGGAGATCTGGACAGAGACTTTTTACAAAGGCATTGAGTGGTAGAACCAGGAGCTATGGTTTTAAACTAGAGCAGGACAGATTTAGATTGGATATCAGGAAGAAGTTCTTTATTATAAGGGTGGTGGAACACTGGAACAAGTTGCCCAGAGCAGTGGCAAAGCTCCATCCTTGGACACATTCAGGCTTGATGGGGCTCTGAGCAACCTGCTCTAGTTGCAGCTGTCCCTGTTCAGTGCAGGGAGGTTGGACTAGATGAGCTTTATGGGTCCCTTCCAACACAAAGCATTCTATGAGTCTGTGATCTAAGAAACCCTCTGCTCACCTGTGCCAGGGAAGTTTGAGGCCCCCAGTGCTGCTCTGGGGTGGGAACAGGTGATGGCCACAGGGCACCTCAGGGTGCTGCATCCCCTCTGCCCCAACAGTAAGCTTCCCCTGCTCACCTGTAGCACTGGGGGCTTGAAGGGGATGCTTTAACAATGATCAGAACATCCCCTCCTTGCCCCTTCCCACCACAGGCTCACAGGATGTC